>PVJD01017073.1:0-18692 GCA_004026545.1 Mormoops blainvillei
GGTTTACTCTCTGTAAAATGAGAATGACAGCACCTGGTGCAGAGCCCCTTAAAAGAGTTAAGATTACACGTAGCAATCATGCAATAATTTGGGCAAACGGGTGTCATGGAACTTTACTAAGAGCCGTTCACCTGAGGTCTAATCTCATACAGGGGCACTGCCAACTGGTGGGCTTTTACATTAATGTCCCTTAAGACTGAAAGGCATGTTGCACTTCAACAACTCCAGACACATTTGATATCATCTCTCTGCCCGTTGTTCCTCATAAACTGCACAAAATTAAGCAATGGCCTGGTTTTGTTGCCCTACACACATGCATCGAAAGTTCAAGAAATATTCTTTGTTGGAAAAAAAGTGGTAACACCTACATCCTACATAGTGTTTTACAGAACCTTATAATAGCCCTGTGCGACAGGAGGTCTATGGAGGGCGCTACAGGGTTCCCAAGAGTGTGGCAAGACTCAATTTCTAGTCTCTCAATTTCTACCCAACACTACTCAACATTTACAACACTTAAGCTAAAAACCTCTCCCCACCACCGCCGCCACCTCCCACCCCATTTATGCCCTCTCCACACTCTCTTGATATGATAATAATAATAATTCCTCCTTAGTGTCTCTACTTGCTCAGAGACGGAGGGAGGATCCCCACCAAACTGCAGGTCATTTGCAACACGAAGCTATAAAGAGGGGTTTCTAGAAAGGAAAACATACCCCTGCCCCCTCTGTGACCCTCACTCCCAGTCCCAGAAAGAGGCTCCCCTCCGACTTCATCAGTGAATGCACAAAGCCGCAACAAATCCACCTGCTGTTTCCACTTACCTGTTTCTAATTACAGCCTATGGCCAGGGCTACATCCACAGAAGTAAACAGTGAAGTGACACAGTAACATGGTGACTGCAGAGGAAACAGGAGAGTCCACTTCCGAGCATTCTGGTGCTCACGGTTACCGAAAGATCCAGTGTAAGAGGAATTAACTAGAGCCTGGGTAGACAGCCCAAATAAGGTACAGAAACAAACCTGACCCGGCACCCAAACGGCACTTAAGGCAGGTCTCAACAGTCCTATTTCTCCAGACGAAGAAAAACGGATCCTATCTGATGAGTGATCCGTGTGTGAACACAAACCTTACTGTCATGAGCAGACTCAGGGGAAGGGGACTGGGACACTGACCACCTGACAGCACCTGCTGAAAGCAACAAGGTCAGATGTACTATTCCAGGAAGCAAGGATCTCCGTCTGCAACACACACGTAACCAAAGGAAAGGCACTTTCCCCGGATCATCCAGAAAAGGAACGGGCGCCATGCACCGTATAGAGGGCAGAGGGGACGTAGAGAAAAACCAGGCGCAGTTTCCCATCCTTGAAGAACTTGGAACCTCGTCAACGTTTAGCTTTGCCAACATCTTTTTATTACACCAAAATTAAACTGCAGCATGGCCTCGAGTAAAGATCAGCGCCAAAGATAAACTGCAGATTTTACCAAGTGTAGGCAAGAAACCAGACCACTAGTAAAGGAATCAGAGAATGACAAAAGAAATGTATCACACGCTTGGGCACACTCACGCGTGCACACTCAGGCCCTGCTCAACACAAGCCCTTCCTCCAGCATAGCCCCGTTTGCAAAGTCCTAAAAGAATTCCCCTTTCTATCACCCATCTTCATTCCTAGCAAAGTCCTGGAAGATTCATCCAAGTACACACTTAAGGCAGGGAAAAGGTTTGGAGCTAATGGGAGCCTGTGAGGACTTCTTAGGCCTCAGCTTTGTCCCTGTCACTTCTCACTATGTAATAACTTACTTGTTTACAAGTCTCTCTCCTGGACACATAGTAGATACTCAGTAAGCTGTGAAGACCTACCTCCAGCGTCATTTCCAAGCCTAACTCTATTTGATCCTTGAAGTCTGGATCTGATGGGCCCCAGAGGTGCTCCCATGGCAAAGCAGAACTTGAGCAGAAGGTGATGTGTCTGCTGTCTCCATTTCTATCTCTTTCCAAGATCTGGCTTGGGTTCTTATTTTGGGGAGAAGGCAGGCAGACCCCAGGTCTTCCCTGCTGCAGCATCCAAGCTTGCGGTGGGTGGGGAAGGAGAACGTGAAGAGAAGTAGGCACTGAGAAAACTTGCTTCTTTCAGTAGGCAGGTCCCAGCACCTGCTGTCTGTAAGGCAGTGGTCAGAGCCCAGCTCTTGTCCCCCTAGAGTCCTGAACTTCCCCCGTGGAAGCACCATGACACTAATTATTTATAGTTCCCCTAACTGCTAGGCCAAAGGCTTCAGGGGTCAGGAATGGCAATGGTCTTATTCACAAGGGCGTCAGCAGCTCTAACACAGTTCTAAGTAATTCGGCAAATACCTGTTCAGGGGACAAATAAAGACCTGAGACACAAAGGTGAAAGGTCATGGCAGAGAAGAGAGAGAACCGTAGGAATATGGTGGAGAGAGAGCTATTCCTTAGTACAAGCTGGGCATTTAGGATGCTTTAGGGGTTAAAAGGCTTACTTCGATTTACTCTGTTAGGTAACATAATGGCCAATTCCAGTTAAGCTGTCACCTGCGGTCATTTTCTGTGCCCCTTCCTCAGGATGATCAAGCTACCCGTGGCACCAGGCCCACACCTGCACGTTCCACATGACTCAAAGCCAGTCTCAGGTTTTGCGACTCAGAATGAGTGGAGACCAGGCTGCTGCCTCTTGACCTGTCTGGCGATGGGGCTGATTCAAGCAAATAAATGGCAGGCAAAACTGTGTCCAACCCCAACACCCCAACACATACACACACACACACACCCCTAACAGGCTCATGCATGCTGGCGAAAAATCTGACGCATTCAAATGAAGCGCTAAGCCTTGAGGTAAAATGACTGAACTGCTAAAGATGGCAGGTCAGAAGCTACCGCTCCTTAGCTGATTATCTGACTGCACTGCGACAGGGACAATGTCTCTCCTAGACTTTTCTGCAAGTAATAAACCATCGTGCTCAACTGGAGGGGGAACTGCTTTGAAGGAGGACAACAAAATCTAACTCGCACAGGGCTGTTGAAGAAAAACACAGATTACATCAGTAAATCATCGATGGCAACCATTTTCAACCTTTTTCATCTCATGGCACACATACACTAACTACTAAAATTCTGTGGCACACCAAAAGTATTTTTTGCCAATCTGACAAAAAAACAGGTATAATTTTGATTCATTCACACTGGATGGCTATGTTGTGTTGGCTGTTGTCTTTTTTTTTTTTTAATTTGCCAATCTAAGGGAAAACCAGGTATTGCATGTTTTAAAAATTCTGTGGCACACCAGCTGAAAATCGCTGATCTAGAGCAATGACCGGTACAATGTGGTTGTTCGACAAATGACAGCAGCTCATGAAGTTTGAACAACTCTCTTTGGGGTTACTTTTAGGAGCACTGTATCTTCATTAGTGTGACCCTTGTTACAGGTTCATTCTCAGTGTTTCAACAAAAGAGGTAAGAGAACAGGTAATGCCTCGGGGCAGACACCCCAGCCTGGGCATTCCAGGAGTCCCAGGCCTCCGACTCTGGGCATGTGCACTCACTCTAAGAGACACATGCACATGCACACACACACGTGCATGCATACGTGTACTCACAGCAATCAACTCCAGCTCCAGCTGGTAAGTGTGCTTTAGAATCATGACAGTTTACTTTCTTTCCCATCTGACCTCATACAAACACACTTTCTTCACCACCTCCCTGAACCCTAAATATACACATTCGTCCCCCACCCACCCCCCAAGCTTTCTCAATTACAAAGCTCTTTTAAACCAACTAAAACTTAAAATAAATACCAATTTGAAACCTGAGGCAAGTTCCAGTTGGTCCGTCAGTCCCTGCCTTCTGCTGGAAGCCCCCAATTCCTGTTAGCTGCCCCCAACTTGTGAAGCACAGTGGCCTTGGTGCGAGGCTGGCACAGGCAGAGAAAACAAACACCTGGAACCTTGCCAGCTGGGTCAGGCACCGCTATTTATAGCTGGAGCGCGGAGTGGGGAGCTGCGAAGGCCTGGGAGGAGGGTCAGGAGCGGAGGGGGCGGATAATTCCAGCCTGCTGCTGGGCTCCGCCAGCTGCAGAGGATCCCTGCTGGGGGTCTGCGTTCCCAGGTGCGCTCCATCCCCGTATGAGGGACACCAGCACTGTGTTGGAGGGGAGCTAGGCTTTGAGGCCAGAAAGCCTGCTCTCTGGCTCATCCTGGTAGCCCCAACACCTGTCATATCACAGTGCCGGGCTCACAGTAGGAATGCAAGAAGGATTTGTTGATTAAATGAATACATGAGCTTTTTTTTTCCTACTTATGCCACATGGTTACAGATGGAGAAGGGGAAGTAGGTGGAAGGGAGGTGAGTGAGGAACGCCTGCAACAGTGCCTCTAAAAACCCATGGGATGTTAAAACGTGCTAGCAAAAATAATTTAAGGAAATGCAATGTTAAGAAAGGCTGATTACGTTTATTTACTGCAGGCCTTTTCAGAGCCTTTAATATGCTGCTACGTACCGTGAATCACCAAGAGGGGGACAGAATATGCCCTGAAGCCTGAACTCACTTAACCACAGGCCTGGACTTAATGACCACAGGCCTGGACTTAATGACCACACTACTCCTTTTTTCTCCAAGTACCATTAGTGAGGGGAATTTCGTCAAATACACTTTGGGAAATGTTAGCCTAAGAGGTTTCTGGAGAATATCCCAAAAGCAATTTGTAAAACAGCACAATCCCATTTTTTGTAAATAAAAAAACACATAAAAATATGCGGTACATAGTTATTTGGAATACCATGGGAAAATATCAAGAGATAAATGTTAACGTCAGTTATTTCTGAAGATTAGGAGATTTGCACTTTTTACATTACACAGGTCAGAAATACTCAAAGTGGGATATGTTATCACTTTTGTAATTAAAGAGGCATATTTGAAAAAAAAAGCTATTCCCACATATTATGATGTCATCACACTATTTTAACTTCCCGTAGGTGTGGAGGCCTTATTTTCCAACAACCCCCTGGGCCAAAAGATGTCATTCTTTGTCCATTGTCCCACCTGAACATTTTCCTGTGTCTTATCTCCAGTGTTCAACTCCTTTGGCTTGTAAAGAACACCTCCCCTAATTCCAGGATTTTGTGGTTTACACACAATATGGCCAAGTGTTTTGGGGAAAAAAATGAAAAAATTTAATATCTTGTTACTAACCTTTACAAATCAAATTACTTTTTTTAGTAAGATGTATAAAATATCCATCAAGTACTTAGTTTGCTGAAATTATCACATTGGGTATATTAACATTTAAAGACTGCCTTTTTTCCTGCTAAATAACTAATGTCCTAATTTAACTGAGTTGTAATGGAATTTACAGTCACTGCGATTTAGCGACTGTAACACACCAGGTTTTGTTACAATATGAGACTAAGGCAAATGCAGAGAATTAGAAGAAATAATCAGTCACAGCATAAAACAGAGAAAAACCTCTGACCGTCTGTTGAGTTACTGTGTGTGAGCCAATGTATGTGTATTATCTTGTCTAGCCTCTAAAAACTCTAAGAAGTAGGTAGACCTGTCATCCCCATTTTACAGGCGCAGAAATTGAGGCTTAGAGGGATTAAGCATCTTGCTCACGTAGAGGATGCCAGGGCTAACCTGCTTCCCCTGCCTCCTGGCTTGGTGTCCTTGGTAGATTCAAGCAGATACACAATGAACTGTTTTCTAACAAAGGAACTGAAAAAGGCTGGAAAAAAACAGCCTGAGATGGAGTCATGCGCCAGCTACCATGTTCCTGGAGGGATTAGTTCGGCGCGTCCCACAGTGCATCCCACTCCTGAAGCTGTGTGGTGCTCCCCCCCACCCCCGCCAGTCAGTCCTGAGGTCCAGGTGCCTAAATCCCATCCACAAGTTGGCAGCGGCACTTTGAGTCTGGCTCCAAGTTATATGCACCAGCATGTATGAGAGACAATAAAATTCTCCAATTTCTGGATCTGGCCTCTCTCATCTTCCTTCTGTTCTTACACAAGCATTAGAACATAGGTTCCCAACTCTGGCTGCATAGAAGATCATCTGGGGACACAAAAACTCACCAATGCTTGCCCAGCCCCTCAGCCTACGTTAGAGCCTCTGGAGGTGGGGCCCAGGCATCGGTTAATCCGTATTTTTAAAACTCTTCCCTGGAAAGTGTAATGTGTAGCGAGGGTCAGAAAGCATTTGGTGTGTCTTCCATGGGCCTGGGGGTCATTCTGGTTAGGAGTGTCTGCCAGAAATGCCCTGACTGCATGGACACCGGGACTGGAACTGAGGGGTTTGCATTAAAATGTTCCCAATTATATTATTTTAAAGAAGTTCTTGTCAATTTTAAAGCTAATTTTTTTTTTCATTTCACATATTTATTTCAAAGGATAAAACATTTTCTCAAAGCTTCTCGTAGATCTCCCCAGATATCTTCTGGGTTATTTGATTCCTGTTTTTCTCCTCTTCACATAAAAATTAAAACCCAAGAGGAGGCCACCACTGCAAATAGCACCCTCTCTGGAGGCCGAGACAGGGTCTGCAGCAGCCAAGGACACACTGGAACAGGTCCTTGGGCCAGCCACCTCTGTTGCCTGGGGCCACCCAACTTCTAGGAGCTGAGTAGGAGCCTAGGAAGTTTCCCAAGCATATGTGCATTTTAAGGCTTGCACATCAAAACCTGAAATGCCACCAGTGATTTCCTTAACAAAGCCAGAACAGTTTCCAGGGGCTCACAGGCTACCAGGAAGTGAAACAGGTGTTGGCCATCCCAGGGGTCCCCTGTCCACTTAACACCATATCACATCAGAAGGCTCTGCCATCACGGGAACCTGACATTCCAAAGGGTTAACAGTTCAGGCCCCGGCTTCCGGCCTTCCCTAAGGAGTTGGATTTTCAGTTGGATCCCTAATGGGGAGAAGAGAGCGCCCCACCCCCACCTTAGAGGCTTGGGTCCCACCCAGCCCCTCCCCTCTCTTCGGCCCTCCCACTCCAGGAATGAGGCTGCTGCTGCCCAACATATACCCAGACTGGTTTCATCTCCTTCCAAATCCATTTTGTGTCTTAACTTCTGCCAAGAATAAAAATTAAAACACACACACACACACACACACACACACACACACACATCGTGCGTGTATGGGAGGGCAGGACAGTGCTGGAAGTTTAAACTGAAAAAGACCAGGCAGGGAGTGGAAGGGGTAGGTCCCTGATGAAAGTCAGGGCCTGAAGACTTCCCCGGGGGTCTGTCATGTCCTGCCTGAGGCCCCTGCTGGCTACACACAGGGTCAGATCTAAGGGCAAGTGTTGGCAGCAACTCCCCCCATGTTCCTGGGACACGCCACTTCACATCCTTTAACCCCCCTCCTCTGCCCAGAGGGGCACACAGCAGCCAAGCTGCCAGCACTCCAAGGGCCGGAAGCAGACTCCATTCCCCACACTTGGAGGAGCCTGTTCCTTGCCAAATCCAAAATGAATAAAACAGTACTTGGAATGACACGCAGGCCCTGGAGATGCAGGGGGCTTGCAGGCTGCTTGTGGCCACCCAGAAAAACAGGTCTAGAACTGGAGCCTCGTTCTCAGAATCCTGTCCCACCCCACCCAGGGCAGGCAGATGCCTGAATCTGGGGCCCGGGCAGACAGCTGCTCCGACCCAGCTCTCTCCTGTTCTCTCTCACTGCGGACTGCTTCCTTCTCAGCAAAACCAGGTGCCCCTGCACTGCAGAAGGATCACACCTAATGCTTCACCCACTCCGATCAGGCAGGGTTCATATAATAGCCCCTACTCAACTCTGAATCCCATCATTTGCACCCCCTCTTCCTCCGCCAAACGAGGAACTAAGTACTCACATTACTCCAACCTGTCCAGGCGGAATCCACCCTACCTCATGGAATCTCTTGCCTTACAAATCAATAAACACTTATTGACCACCCATTCGATACAAGGCTTTGGGAACCCACAGGTCAAGTTCTCAAGCTATTCTAAGAGCTCAAAACCTTGGCAGGGTGGGACTCGGAGCCATCGCAGCGCACTGTGGAACACCTGGGAATCAAACCTGAGAAGCCCGGGCTGGCGGTCTTTCCTTTCCACGCCATCGTCAGGAAGGGGTGGAAAGGCTGGATCGCACACTTCTTTTGCAAAGGGTAACCTTGGGGCGTCCATCCTTGTCCCATCTGGCACGCGGAGCATAGTAATAAAAACAAAGCAGTAGTTTACAAACCCTTTTGTCTGTCTTGATAGTTGCAGAAGCGGGGTGATGGGTACATTGGGTTTGTGACACTCTTCTTTCTGCTTCTGTGTGTTTGAGTTTTTAAATGAGCAGATGATAATGACATTTTTTTCCCCCAATAGCATAACTAGAACAAGATCCTCCTAAACCTTCTTAATCCTTCCCTGTCTTCAGGAAAGAACCCACCCTCCACCACTATCACGCCTCCCCAATGTCTTCTTAGTTAGCCTAAATTAGCACTGTCAGGCAGGTTTCAGTAGGTACCCGGGTTCTGGTGGGTGACGATGGTGTACCCCCTCTGTGACCTTCCGATGCTCCCCAGGGCTGGGACAAAGGTGCAGCCCCACCCCTGAAAGGAGACTGTTGGCCGCAGCCAGAGGGGACCTGAGGACCCTATCACCCCGGCCGTCTGTCTGGGAATCTGGAGCCAGCCGGCTGCCTCCCATGCCCTCTGCACCCTTTACGGGCCCTCCCCAGGACCCCGAGCATATCCCGCCAACAACATGTCCCCAGCTCGGTCTGGCCTTTCCCTGACTGCAGAACCAACTAAGTGCATGGGCCTTGAGGTGCAGGTGAAAGGCCATCCCTTTCCTCTGGGCCTCCATTTCTCTACCTGTGAACCCCTCAAGTATACCATAACTGACAAAACTCTTTAAGGAGCCAAATCTTCTAAGAATAGATAGCATTAGAAATGCTATCTATTGGGATAGCATTAGAAATCAGCAGCTTATCCAGGTCCAAGTACTAATAATCATCAGGATGACAATGTTGACTCTCTAGCACTTACTTCTGAGCCGAGCACTCTTCCAATGAGAGAACGCGGGCAATGCAATTCCACATGCAATGGCCCACTTGACGGGGTTTGGGAAATATTCAGAATTGAGGTTATGAGGATCTTGAGGGCAGCAGGCACAGTGCTCAATAACCCGTGGCCTGAGCAACGGAAAGGACACTCTTGAATGGTTACGACCCTGTCTTGGGGCGCAGGCGCACACAGGTGCTGCTCTCAGCAAGGCTCTCTGCTGGGTATCTGGATAACCAGGAAGAGCTCGGCGCGAAGCCCAAGTGACTGAAGAGAGGCAGGGTGCAGGCGGGCATGAGTCTGCGTGAATGGCACTCTTCACCAGAGGGAGACAGGCCAGGACTCCCCAGCCCGGGGAAGGGTAACACCCCTCATCTTAGCTGAGATGAGAAGGAACAAGCTCTCAGTGTTTGTCCTCCATCCAGATCACGGGCGTCAGCACTGGCATTTGGTTCACTTCCTTGTGTGAGGAAAATTAGTTCTGCCCGCCTAAGATTCCATCTGCACTGGGCCCTTTCCGTCCTGGCTTTGGGAGAGTACGGAACTTTGTTATTAAGTAGCCTCCCTGATCCACTGCCAGGGAAGCCTGCTTCTTCTAGAGAGAAGAGTAGGTTGATGGTGGGTAAAATCAGAACCCAACCCTGGTTTCTACAGATTGTTCTGGAGAGAAAGTACTAGAGAAGACCCAGACTGCACCAGAGTTCCTTCTACCGACACTCGCTGAAGCTCCCAGCAGGAGCAAGGCGCACGCCGGGCCTCCGTGTGCCTCCTCCTCTGACAGGCGGCCGCACTGTTAAAGGGTCTGGCAGGCCCGCTGTAGAGAATGCCACCCCTTCGGCCGAAGGCAATGTTTTTAAATGCATCGCATATATAATTTTTAGTTTTAGAAATATAAATGCTATTTATGAAAGCTTTTCTGATACACAACCTCCCCCCCCCACACACACACACACTCCGCCAAATCAGGAATAAAAGAAATGATTTGTCGGATCACGTGTTTATCTCTAGGTTCAGAAACTGTAGCCCCTGCCCCTAGACACACAACTACTGGTACGTACCTAGAGAGGCCAGCCTGGAATTCTTTTTCAGGACTCCCACTGTACCTCCTGGGGACAGAATGTGAGGAGGTGATTTGGGGGTAAAGGCTGGATTTGGTAAGGAACACAGGGCTCACACCCACGTGATTCAGCTGTTCTCTATCCCCCGCCTCCCCAGACAAACTGAGGCAAGGGCCAAGGCTTCTGGAAGCGCTGATGGCCAGAAATCACTGTTACAGTCTTGCAGAGTTAGACCCAGGAAGCCAAGCAGCCAGGAGGCTCTACCTGAGTACAAAATTAACAACAAAAGCAAGAATTGCTGGCCTGTAGAGTGTCATCCCCAGAAGAGTTTAAAGAGCTTTAAAGTCTCCACTGCATTAGCGCTGAGTCTTAGTGACAAAACTGGGAGAGGTGTTAGTTGTCTCCGCTTGTACTGGGGGTCAACTAGGTAGAGCCACTGAGTGGCAGTGCAGAGCCCTTGGGCAGTCAGTGGTCAGGCTACTGATCGGAGGGCAGGTTAAGGCAAGAAAGCAAATCAGTGGAGGCGGAGGTGTGGGTTTGCGTTGTCAGTGTGGAACGTCCCCTTCCCGAGGGGGCCCATGAAGTCTCCTTCCTCCCTCGTGCTGAGCTCTGACACACCTGGTTGGTGTCCTTCCATGTGAGAAGGTACCAGCTGGACTCAGCTCTTTGTTTATTCCAAACAGGAAGCAATGGAAGCATGGTCTAAAGTTCAGTTCCTGCTCCCCAGGGTTAGAACTCTCTACCTAGTTCCCCTTCCCTCAGCCCCTGGAAATTTCCAGCCTGGTTCAACAGGATGAGACATGTGACCCCCATTCATATGCACTTTCCTTTCTCCTAACTGGGGGCCAGTGTTGGAGTGGGGTTGAAGGAGCCCCTTCGTCTGCTTCGGTTATAAAGTCCATCATTGTCACCTATCCCGCAAAGAGCCTCACTGTCTAAAATGACTGCTGAGTGCACTGAATACTGAGGTTCCTGCCACCAAGCTCCCAGGGAAACCTAGTTTGTGAGGCAGACTGGACAGGGCAGCGCGTCTTGGCGGGGAAAACGTTCTCGACCTCTCTGCACCTGGTGGGTCTTCCCCCTGAATGACCACAAAACAGGCCCCAGAGCTCTGTCACTCCCAGGCTCAGCACAGACACTGCTGGGACCTGGGCTGACCTGAGCCGCTGGGGGCCGGTGGTGGTCGGCACAGGATGTGGTGTGAGGAGGGCTGCTGCCTGGGGGCGTTCACTTCCCCACTGCTGGCCCACCGCTCCAAAGCAAGTAAAACAAACTACGGAGGAGGAAGGCAGACAGCCCGGGCGCTCCTCCTGTCTGTTTGGGAATGGGATGGGAAGGTCTGCACAGCTGACACTTCCAGATGTGGAACCCTAACACAGGCAGCTCCTGACAGTTTACCAGCCTGGGCTAAACCCCAGTAGCACCAGGGCCAGGCCTGTTCAGTGGATGAAGATAAAGGAACGGCACTGCAGACTCTGCTCAGGTGGGTTTCAGCACAGGGTGCCGGGCTCCTTCTTTGCTGGCCCCTTGCCCCCCAGCTGAATAGATGGATGGGCGTGTGTGTGTGTGTGTGTGTGTGTGTGTACAGGAGGTAGAAGGGAGAGGCCATGTTTACAACTGGAAGAGACAGCTAAGTGAAAGAAGCCAACCTGGAAAGACTGTATAGTGTGTGATTCAAACTATATGACATTCTGGAAAAGACAAAGCTATGAAGATAGTAAAAACAGCTGTGGTCGCCACGGATTTGGGAGAGGGGAGGCAGGCGAGCTAAAGGGCGGAGCACGGGGGATTTCAGGCAGTATTATTCTGTATGACACTGTAATGGTGGATATGTGGCATTATGCGTTTGTCAAAGCCCATAGAATGTACATATAATGCAAAAAGTGAGTTTTAATGTAAACTATGGCTTTAGTTAATAACAATGTGTCAACACTGGCTCATCAGTCATAACAAAATTACTACACCAACATGTTAGTAATATGGGAAACTGGTGGGGAGAGGGGGTGTGTGGCAACTCTCTGTAATTTTCACTTAAGTTTTTCTATAAAACTAAAATTGCTTTTTTAAAAAAAGGCTATTAATTTTTTTTTTAAGTTAAAAAATAAGCCGTGATTGGTGTGGCTCAGTAGGTTGGGCGTTGTCCTGAAAACTGAAAGGCTGCAAGTTTGATTCTCAGTCAGGGTGCAGGCCTGGTTTGTGGGTTTAATCCCTGGTTGGGGTGTGCGAGAGGTAACCTATCGATGTTTCTCTTGCACATCAGTGTTTCTCTCCCTCTCTTTCTCTGTCCCTTCCCCTCTTTCTAAAAATAAATAAATTAAAAACAAACAAACAAACAAACAAAAAACCCTGGAGGAAGCGGTCTGGGCCATTCCCCAGCTCCCTGAGGTGCTGTAGATGTTTGATCTGAGGACCTTGGAAATGTAATTTCTCAAGCACATTTGTTGCCAGCACAAGACCTCTTGGGATCTTTATCCCTATTTTTATTCTTCCTCAGCTTCTAAATCTAGAACCAAGTCAGAAACGACAGAGAGGCAATCCGATGTCAGATCTGTCCCCTCGGGGCAGACATCCAAACATGCTGTTCCTTGTACTTCCATGCTTGCCAGCCCCCCAACAGCAGAGACCGCCTGTGTGGCCAGTGTGCCTAACAGGGGGCCTGACCCCCCACCCCCAGGCCCTCATGTCTGTGGGACTGAACTATTCTTAAAATCATCCCGTGTTCCCCATGTCCCTGGCTTGTGGTTCCAAACCAGATTCAACAGAACTCCAATTCAACCTGGGTACTGTGCTCACGGGGAGGAAGTGGTAGAGTGGACGGCCCAGGCAGGTGGGAAACCCCAGATGAACAACTGGACTAAATGCTCTTGGTGGAGCGAGAGGATGCGCCGGGCTTCTCTGCATTTCCTAGCCAGGCCTAGCCCAGTGCTGGGCACAAAGCAGACGTTCAATAAATTCTTCTTGAGTGAGTGATGTGGCAGGGCCAGGGACGCCTCCATTCTTACAGTCCCCTTCCAGATGGAACAGCTGGCAGACCTGCAGACATTCCTGTAGTCAGTCGCCTTCAGGAAGAGAGGGGAACTGGGCTGTATCTGCTGCAGCCTCACACACTGCT
The DNA here is from genome assembly GCA_004026545.1 of Mormoops blainvillei. NCBI lineage: Eukaryota > Metazoa > Chordata > Mammalia > Chiroptera > Mormoopidae > Mormoops > Mormoops blainvillei. Next base: position 13,206 of record PVJD01017073.1, read on the forward strand.
TCCTGGCTTTTCTAAAACACTCTAATGTTACGAGGATTCTCTCTCCCGCATACCCCCATAGACACATACCCAGAATGCATTTTTCTTACATAATTCTGCAGGTAATTATTTCATTTTGTTTGAAGCTCATTACACCCCTTTTGAGATTCAGGAGACCCATGCAGATTTGTTTTAAAAAAAAAAAGAAAAATAAAAGAGCACCAATTACATATGAGATTCTATTCCAGGCACTGGGAAGAGAGCGAGGGACCAAACAGAGTCCCTGATCTCACAGATCTCTCATTCTAAAGGATAAGCAGGCAAAAGCAAATGAACAAATAGGTGTATGCTGGGAGGAAATAAGTTAGATTGAAGGGAGAGGGAATGATGGCGGCAGAACAATTTAATAAAGGGCTGTCGGCGATCTGAATGAAGTGAGGGAGGGACTGTGCAGATATCAGGGAAAGACCCTTCCAGGCAGGGGGCAAAGCCAGTGCAAAGCCCCTAAGAAGGCAGGTTGCTCAGCCAGTTGGAGGAGCAGACAGGAGGCTAGTGTAGCCGTGGGAGTGGGCAGGGTCGCGGAGGAGAGGGAGGACAGGGCCAACGGACAAGGGGTGCTGCTGAGGGCATTGAAGGTATCTGGAATTTTCTCTGAATGGAACAGGGTGCCACGGAGAGTTCTGGCTTCTCTTTTGGAAGCTGACACTGACTTCTCTACAAACAGACTATGGGGCAGGGAGGTCCGGGGATCTGGAAGCAGGGAGAACAACTAGGCAGCTTCTGCAATAGTAAGGGTAGGAAGTGCCAATGGAAGACTTGGGTGGTGAGAAGCTGCAGGATGCTGGACATGTTTAAGAGGTAAAGCCAATACCACTTGCCAATTTAAAGTGGAATATGAGCGTAAGTACAGAGCCAGAGATGACTCGCAGGTTGGTAGCCTAACCGGTAGAGCAAAAGATGCTGATTAGGGCAGAAGCAGAGGAAAGGGCTGGATGGGAAGTCTTTTCCAGGGACCTGGTCTGAGGACTACTACCTAACAGTGCACCCAGGGCTGGGCCTTGCCCCCTGGTGGGCTTCTCCCTCTCGCCACCTTATGCCTTTATCTCTGTAGACCTTGGACCAGAGAGGGTTCTATCAGGGCAGCCTTCCACCTACTCGTCCCTCTAGCTGCCCAATCTGTCAATAACCCTCTTTGCAGTTTGTCCCTCTTTTCTTTTCTTTCTTTTGGTAATAACAGCCATGTTCTACTGAATGCTCACAATACCTTTCATTCGCTTCGTATGCAGTATCTTGCTTTCTCTTTGCAACAACCTTAAGAAACTGGGGTCTCACTTTAGTTTAGGTAAGTAGCCCAGGGATATACACCTAGTGACTGGCAAGGCCAGGGTTCAAATCCATACCTGTCTGGTTCTGAAGTCCCCTTAACCAGGATGCCACACAATCTCCAACCTGGAAGTGGCCCCACAGACACTGCTCCCTCCTGGAACCATCTTTCTCTAGCACGTCACCGTTTTCCTAATAAGAGTCACTTCAGGCTTCCGTCTTCTCCAGTAGGGTCCCCCGGACAATCCCCAGACTCCGTCGTTCCTTCCTCTCTCAGGAAGACTGTTAACCAGGATCCTCCCGCCGGGATATCTTTTCCCCTCCCAACGCTCACAGGACCCTGAGGCCCTTCACTGCCTCTTCCTGCCAGAGAGGGAAAGGCAAGGCACCTGGAGTGACCTGGAAGGGCCTCTGGCAATAGGACTGAACTGCCTCCAGCCCAGGCCCCCCGCTCAGAACAGAGAAACACACCACAGAAGCCTATGCAGCCCTAGCGCCCAGACTCTGACCCGCTCCCTAGAATATCCTATTTCCTAACTCACCTTGGGTGGGCACAGACGCCCAAGGCCTTGGGTGTCTGTGGTGTGTGATTCACCTGCGAATCAAAAGTGTCCCCCGTGCCATCTCACTGCCTCCTAACAGTGCCGAGGAGGCAGCTAGTGCGCACAGGGAAAATAAAGACACAGAGAGTTTCCAGGACTTCCTCTCAGATACCCAACTTGTTGGTCACATAAAGTATATCTTAAACCCTGATGTCCTTTGTTCCTGCCTTAACCAGAAGGTCCTAGCTTCAGGCTTTCCATGTTTGTTACAGAAAAACAAGGAACTGAGGGCAATTCCGTGGCCCCCACAGCCAAATCTCCGCCACGCTCCTCAGCCAGGCGAGAGAGGTCTGTTTCACTCTGCTGCAGGTAACTGCCTGTAGGGTTCTTCCTGCTGGCCGCCCTGGCTGCCCTGTGAGCATGTGCCTGGAAGGTACCCTCTCCTGTCAGTTACCTGTCTGTCAAAGCTGCTACCTCCTTCCTCGGGGTATTTTTCTGTACAAGCCGCCACTTCTCCTGACCAGTAAAAGTATCTGCTCAGCCAAATGCCTTCTCCCCCTCTCGCCACCCAGGGCACAGAGGACCTGCTTGACCAGACTTGCAGACACCCAAGGAGCAGCGGGATTCAGCTGGCATCTGCAGTGAAGCAGAGATTCAGACAGCCAGTTCAGACGATGTCCCAGGGGTAAAAACGAAAAGTCGGGAGACATGTTCTGAGATGAGACCCAAGGCGGAGGCGGCTTTTAGCCCTGCCTGCAAAGTCTGACACGAGCTGGGCCAGGCAGCCCAGCCTCCTCATGCTGCCGCCGCCGAGCTCATCAGAACCTTCCAGCTGTGGTCTCAGGTTTCCATTCGTGTCTCTTACGGCAAGTCACGTAAAGGGCCCCACCTGCCCCTTACGCTTTGCTGCAAAAGGAACAGCTCCCCCCGAACGAAGGGGGCTCTGCTTTGGGGGAGAGACTGTCTGGGCCTTTCTTTTTCCTTCAAAGCCTGAGCTTTGCAGTCAGCGGCCCTGGACAAAAATCTTGGTCCAGCCTCTCCCCAGCTGTGTGACCAGAACGAGTCACTACAATTATTTAAGCTTCAGCTCCCTCGGCTGCAGAACAGGACCCTGACGGCCGTCTTCCCAGGACTGCCGGGGGCCTGCAGAGGCAGCGCTTGCTCGGCACCGGGCTGGACACACAGCAGGTGCTCACTAAACAGTGGCTATGGCTCTCCACGTCACTGGAAGGTGGCAGAGGCGGACCGTGCTGCCTTGCTGGTACTGAGATTCCCCAATCTCAGCCTGCTCTCCAGGTCCATGGAGGATTCCCTGAGTGACTGGGTGATAATTCTTCCCTCCCATGATGAAGGGGACCTGCAGCTCATGCGTGCTCACCTCTTGGGAGAGAGGTTTGCCCATAGAGGCTTCATTTGTAAATCTGGAGAAACACAAATTAACCCCATCAACAGTGCTGCCTTCGGCAACCTGTTCCATCCTTTTCACCCAAACCCAAGACCTTTGTGGAGTTTCAGTGATAGGGAATTGGTTGCCAACCTTGTTGTTCCCTTCGGGCAGGAGAGCTGAGTTCCCCCACCCCTCCTCTCTCCCATTGTCAGAGACCACCCAGTGAAACTCGCTGGCAAGCTGCCACAGTCCAGACAGGCAAAAGCCAGGCCTAACTACCCAGCCTCCATGCCTGCAACAGAAGGCTATAGAACCAAAAGCACCTGACTGTGGGGCTTTCACCTGGAGCTGACGTAGCCGTCACGATGGCAGACCACCAACAGTGTCAAGGGAGGGTTGCCTGTGACTGGTTCCAAGGCCTGCACATTGGAAGAGCCATTAAAATTGAACGCGTGGCTGTAACACAGCAGATTTTTATAGGACCTGTTCGCTACAAAACATCCATTCATAATGACAGAGGTAAACAGCTGTGAATTTCCATCACTTCATGTGGGCCCACTTGCAAAAGAGGGCACTGTGCTGACTGATTGCCTTATGAACTTCACGTGGGCACAGGTACATAAAAAGGGAGGGCTACAGTAACACCACTGTGGGATGATCGTCATCAGACAGGGAGCAGAAAGTGGGGGAGACGATTTGTGAAATAATCTGCTTTCACAGAAAAGTAATAAAGCCAGAACCCCCCAATTTTCCTCTCCAATTAACTGTGACCCATACCTAATAAACCTGCTGGGATTATAATGTTAGGTAAGTTCAGACTAGTAAAGACACTTGGCTGGGACTGATCTGGAAAAACATTGGCTGAGCCAGGAAAGGTGGGGGAGGGCTCTCCTCAAGAATCCAATTCCAGCCCAGCCTGGGGGGCCTCCGAGGCCGGCCGGTTCCACACAGCCTCCTCCTCTTACCTGTAACTCCCGTCCGGTGTGATAGTTATCCCTCAGCAGCCAAGGAGGTTCCTGGGCAATTGCAGAGTTTTGTGACTTTTGTTTGTCCCTAAAATAAATGTCCCTCACTTGCTACTCTGGGAACGATTTCAGAGCCAAGCCAACCTACCCTGGACAGTAGAGCCAAGGGCAAATGGAGCTGAAAGGTAAAAAGCTGAATTCGGGCCTGTGTTTTTAGAATTCTCAGCTACAACATGACATAGGTGAGAAAAAAATAAAATGACACATTTCTTCTTTTTGCCATGAAAGCTAATTCAGTAACTGGTTTTAGAAACCTGTCTAGTAGACGCATTTCTAGATAGTGTATTCAATGCAGAGATTCTAGTTTTTAACTTTCCTAAAAGTAAAAAAAGAAAAAAAAAACCCAAACTACTCTGACTTTATCTCCTGTCTCAAGAATACTTCAGCCTATCGGCTGCTGAGGAAAGGCACATTTTCAGGGAAAAACAATGATGGGCAAAGGTTTAAAAAAACCGTTTCAGTACTGCCAGTCCCGTCTCTGCCTGTAAGACTTGGCCCGAGATATTGGCTCTCCTCCGTAAGAAAGCCTTTCTTAACCGACCCAGTCCAGGTACTTAACACTGGAGTTTGTGTTACATTGCTCTGCATTTCCCTTCCCTTCAGGAATGGGATTCTGATACACAGGAACGGGCTCTGGTAACACGGCAAGGATTCAACAAAAGCTTGAGGAAGGGATGAAGGCGGTAATCTATATACACGTCACCATCCTCACCTTGTCCGACGCTGTCCAAAGTCATTTCAGAGAAGAATAAACATTCCTTTGCCATACTTTCTGTTCCTGAGGTCTTTTTGTGTTATATTTTATTCAGTCCTACTTACCCGGGCCATATTAGGTATTTTCCTGTTACTAACCGGGAAAACTGGTTGAGACGTTCCTCAACATTTTCTCTGGCAACCAAGTTAAGTTGACTGTGTATTACTGGCTCTGATCTTTCTCCTATGATTTCCTCTTACTGCCCCAAAATCCTGTCCCAAACATCAAAGGCCTTCTTTGAAGATAAGGCCAAATTCACCATTAGGAAAAGAGAAATTATTTCCTAACTTCACTTCAGAAGATAGAACGACACGGAATCCCTCTGGGTTTTGCGAGATAAACACTGCCCGGGACATCGGATCCCAAGGCATTCACTGTAATGCCACTGACAGAGACATAAACACAGGGCTTTCGTTGCCCAGGCCTGAGTACGACGTTTCCACAGCAGTCTTAGGCTACAAATCCCGTAGTAAATGG
>PVJD01017074.1:0-18697 GCA_004026545.1 Mormoops blainvillei
GGGTGTAAAGAGATTAAGACTATTATAAGAAAGGAGAGTGAATATTAGATGACCTACTGAAAAAAAAAGATTTTTGGAGGGTAGAGGGAGGAGCACTAAAAAGAGGTGTGAGTCGGAGCAATGTGAAGAGAGTTAGTAAAATTTATATCATGAATAAAAAAGTCAATGAAGAAAGTGGAATAGGCAGAAAGTTGATGGACAAGGAATGAGTTAAATAGCTATTCAGGAAAGAAAATATTGCAAGTCATGGAGAAGACCATAGTGGATTTTGTCTCAGTAACCGCTAGTATTTACCACAGTTTTTTTCTTTCTTGATCCACCTCTGGTGATGTCAGATGTTGACCCTATCTGAGCTTAGGTAGCCTGTTTGAGAGGCCCAGGGATATACCGTCTGAGGCTGACTTCTTCAGTTTTTAATCTAGTCACTCTGCACTCAGAAGTCAGGCTTAAGTAACGTAGGGTGGAGCGGAATCCCTCCTGTTGGTGGGACTATTGTTCCCCCTCCTCAGGCGGCTACTGCTTGGAGGGGACTGGTCTGCCTGAGTAGGATGGCTGCTGCCATGTGCAGGATAACTCCCGAGATCCTGGTGGCTACTCTCTCAGTTCTCTCCCCAAAGCCTCGGCATCATCAGTCTCTTCTCAAGTGTCTCTAGTCCACTCTCCCCCTCGTTTGCCAGGGATATACCATCTGTGGCTGCCTCCTTCAGTTGTTAATGTAGTCAGTCTGCACATAGCAGTGAGGCTTAAGCACCACAGGGCAAGGGCAGAGTCCTTCCTGGGGACAGGGCTATTGTTTACTCTCAGGATGCTTGTTGGAGGGGAGTGTTCTGCCTGAGTGAGATGGTTGCTGCGTTATGTGGGGATGGCTCCGTACCAGGATCCTGGCATAAACTCTATCAGCTCTCTCCCCAAAGCCTCTGTCCCCAGTCTCTCACTAGGCATCTCCAGCCCACTCTGTCCCTGCTTTTGCTGAAGCCCAGGGTAAGTGGCTGCAAATGAAAATGTATGTGTTGGCCCTTTAAATGTCTCTGCATCTCCAGCCATCTGTCTCTGAGAAACCCTGCCACTTTCCACTGCTAGTTGTTATCTGTGTACTTTTTGGGCTCTGGTGCTGTAGGCTGGGGATCCCAGCTTAGGGTTTAGACCCCACTCTTGTCAGGGAGATCTAACCAGCCACTTAGTTATCGCTCCGGTGCTGCCACCTGTGGGTGCCCAGCCAGCCTTCTTGAGTCTCCACTGCACTCCTTACCAGTCAGGTTGTGCTGAAGCTGATTCTACTGTTTGAGGTTATAAGGCTTTTCTCTCACTATTGTTCAGTTGTTTGTTCCAGGTGATTTCTCCACAATTTAGTTGTAATTCCAGATTGGTCCTGGGAGGAGGTAAGTGTGACTTCCATTCACTCCTCCGCCATCTTGCATCTCTCTAAGCAGATTACTTCTATTAGTATTAAGCCAGGAGTCAAGGTTTAGGGTATCATTGCAGAAGCTCAAATCATCCTTTTAAGAAATGACTCAGTTAAAAAAAAAAAAAAGAAACTTTTAGGGTATGAGTAAAGAAGTGCTTAGAGGAAAATTTATAGCTGTAAATGTGAATATTTTTTAAAAAATAACAAATATCTCAAAATTAATAGCTAACCCACTATTTAAAAAGACCACATAGAGAAGAACCAATTAAATCCAAAGTAATTGGAAGGAAGGAAATAATAAAAATTAGAGAAGAAATCAGTGAGGTGAAAAGTAGGAAAAGTAATATAGAAAATCAACAAAATCAAAAGTCAGTTCTTGAAAAGTAAATAAAATTGACATATCTTTAGGTAGACAAAGATAAGAGAGAAGATGCATATCATTAAAATCAGGTATAAAAGAGGGGAAACTGCTATTGACATTTCAGAAATAAAACTGACTATATAAGAATACTATGAACAATTCTATGTAGACAAGTTAGACACACTACATGAAATTGATGGGTTTCTGGTTCAGTATCAAAATGAGAAGAAGAAATGGAAAAAATGAAGAGATACAACAAATATAGAGATGCAATAATTAATTTTTTAAAAAATCCCACAAATAGACATGAGCAGTGTGGCTCAGTGGGTTGAGCATTGTCCTGCAAAGGAAAAGGCTGCCAGTTCGACTCCCTGTCAGGGCACTTGCCTGGGTTGCAGGTTCTGTCCCCAGTTGGGATGTGTACAAGAGGCAACTGATCCATTTGCTCTCTTACATTGAGTTTTTCTGCCTCTTTCTCCCTCCCTTCCCCTCTCCCTAAAATAAATAAATAAAACATTTTTTTTCTAAAAACCCCACAAATAAAAGCCTAGGACCAAATAACTTAACTGGTGAGTTCTACCAAATGTTTAAAAAACAATCATTTATAAAATTTTATGCAAAAAAAGGAAGAGTCAAAACTTCCCAACTCATTCATCAAGGCCAAAATCTCATAGATACCAAAATCTTGACAGCACAACCATTGAAAGACATCACAAAATCCTAAAAAAATTAAGAAACCTAGGAAATCCAATTAAGCAATATATGAAAAGCATAGGACAAGATATAGTTTCTCTTGTATATTCTACCAAATCTTTGAAGAAGAATTAACACCAATACTAATCAAACTTTTCCAAAATATTAAAAAAGAATTAATGCTTCCCAAGTCCTTGTATGATGTCAGTTATATGCTGATACCAAAGCTGGACAAAGACACTACAAGAAAGCTCTAGATCCATATCTCATATAAATATTGATGTAAAATATTCTCACCAAAATACTAGGAAAATAAATTAAAAAACACATTAAAAGGATAAACACCATGATTAAGTGGGATTCATACCAGAATGCAAGGTTTGTTCAACATATTACAATCTATCAATGTAATACACCAAATTAATAGAATGAAGAAAAAACCCACATGATTATCATGATTTTTTCATAAAAAGTATTTTACAATATCCAAGAACCCTTCATGATAAAAACACTGAAACTAGGAATAGAAGGAAGGTTCTTTAACTTGTTAAATGGCATCTATGAAAAACCACAGCTAACATCATACTTAATGGTGAAAGAATGAAAGCTTTCCCCCTTGGGTTAAGAACAAGAAAAAGATGTCCACTCTCACTTCTGTTTAATAATGTACTGAAGTTTCTAGCTCAATCAATTAGGCAAAGAAAAGAAATAAAATGTATAAAGATTGGAAAGCAGTAAAACTATTTCTATTTGCAAATGATGTGACCTTATATATAGAAAATCTTAAGAAACTCACTAAAAAACTAGCACAGCTAGCAAATGCATTCAGCATAGTTGCAGGATACAAGATCAATATATAAAGCAATAATTATATTCTATAAACTAGCAATAATAGAATTAAGGCAACAATTCCGTGTACAATAGCATGTAAAATAAAATATTTAGAAATAAACACAAGTAGTATAAGATATGTACACCAAAGAATACAAAATATAATTGAAATAAATTAAAGACCTATATAAAGACATCTTGTGTTCATGGGTTGGAAGACTTACTATTGTTAAAATACAATATTCCCGAAAGTAATGTACAATTCAATGCAATCTATCAAAATGCCAGCTGGCTTTTTTTTTCTTGAAATGACAAACTAACCCTAAAATTTATATGGAATCACAAGGGAGTCTGCATAGCCAAAACATTCTGAAAAAGGACAAAGTTGGAAGATTCACAACTGACAGTTTCAAACTTACTAATGGGTTGCAGTAATCATGACTGTGTGGTATTGGCATAGGATAGGCTTATAGATCAATGGAATGGAATTGAGAGTTCAGACATAAACCGATACAGTTATGGTCAATTTTTTTTTTTCAAAGGATTCCAAAACAATTCAATGGGAGAAAGAATAGTCTTTTCAACAAATGGTGCTGGAACACCTGCTTAACTGAATTCAAAAGAATCAGTGAAGGTGGACCCTTACCTCACATCATGTACAAAAACTTTCTTAAAGGGAATCAGATATTTAAATGTAAGAGCTAAAACTACAAAACTCTTAGGAGAAGAATACACACAGGTAAATCTCCATGATCCTGGATTAAACATGGTTTCTTAGATATGATACCAACAGCAAAAGCCACAAAAGGAAAAATAGGAGAATGAGATTTCATCAAAATTAAAAGTTTGTGCTTTGGAAGATATCGTTAAGAAAGTAACAAGATAACCTTCAGAACTGGAGAAAATATTTAGAAATCATGTATTTGATAAGGGAGTAGTATTCAGAATATATAAATTATACATACAGCTCAATAATAAAAAGAAAAATAACCAAATATAAAAATGGACAAAGCACCTAAATAGACATTTCTCTAAAGAATATATGCAGACTTGACCCTTATGGCTCAGTTATTTAGGAGTCTTTCTGCAAAGTGAAAGGTCACCAGTTCAACTTGTGGTCAGGATACATGCCTGGGTTACAGGTTTGGTCCCCTGTCGGGCGCATGTTAAAGACAGCAGATCAATGTTTCTTTCTCACGTTGATGTTTCCCTGTCTTTCTCCCTACCTTTCCCACTATGTAAAAATAAATAAATACAATATTTTTGAAAAGATTATATGCAAAAGACCAACAAGCACAGAAAAAGACATTCAGTATCATTAGTCATTAGGTAAATGCAAATCAAAACCATAATAAAATACCACTTCACAGCCACTGGGATGCTAATTTAAAACTGGAAAAATAAGCCCTAGCTGGTGTGGTTTAGTGGACTGAGCACCAGCCTGCGAACTGAAGGGTTGTTGGTTTGATTCCCAGTCAAGGGCACGTGCCTGGGTTCCAGGCCAAGTCCCCAGTAAGGGGTGTGCAAGAGGCAACCACCCATTGATGTTTCCCTCCCTCCCCTCTCTAAAATAAACAAATAAATAAATAATAAATAAATAAAATCTTTCAAAAAGTGTATAAAAATGGAAAAATAAGTATTGACAAGGATGTGGAAAAAAATGAAACACTTGCACATTGCTGTGGAAAACTGGCAGACTCTTGAGAAGTTAAATATAGAATTACTATGTGACCCAGCAAGACTACTCCTAGGTATATGACCCCCAAAACTGAAAACCTATTTTCAAAAATATATTTGTACATGAATATTCATAACAGCATGATTTACAACCATCAAAAGGTGGAAAGAACCCCAATGCCAATGAATGAATAAACAAAATTTGGTATGTCCATACAATGGATTATTATTAAACTTGAGAAAGACTGAAGTAATCATACATAATGTGGATAAACCTTGAAAACATTATGCTAAGTTAAATAAACCACACAAAAAGGTCACATACATCATATATGTATGATTCCATCTATATAGAACATCCAGAAGAGGTAAATCCATAGAAATAGAAAGCAGATTAGCAGCTGCCAGGGATTTCACGGAGTGAAGAGTGACTGCGTAAGGGTATGAGGTTTCCCTTCAGGATGATGAAAATGTTTTGGAACTAGATAGAGGTGGTGGTTGTACACATTCTGAAGTGTACTAAATGCCATTTGAATTGTTTACTTCAAAAGAGTTTCATGTGCCCTGGTGGGTGAGGCTCAGTGGATTGAGTGCCTGCCTGAGAACTAAAGGGTCGCCAGTTCAATTCCCTAGTCAGAGCACATGCCTGGGTTGTGGGTCAGGTCCCTGGTTGAGGGCACATGAGAGGCAACTACACATTGATGTTTCTATCTCTCTCTTTCTCCCTCCCTTCCCCCTCTCTAAAAATAAATAAATAAAATCTTTAATAATAAATAAATAAAATAGTTCCATGTTACGTGAATTTTACCTCAATGAAAAAAATAGAGGGCCCCAGCTGGCGTGGCTCAGTGAACTGAGTTCTGAGTTGCAAGTAAATGGCTGGTTTGATTCCTGGTTGGGGTACATGTCTGGGTTGTGGACCAGGTCCCCGGTATGAGGCATGCAAGAGGCAACCAAACACTGATGTTTCTTTCTTTTTCTTTCTCCCTCCCTTCCCCTCTCTCTAGAAATGAATAAATGAAATCTTTGGGACGAAAAAAGAAAAAAATAAAGGAATGAAGTACTGACAATGCTACAATGTGAATAAGGCTTGAAAATATTACGCTAAGTGAAAGAAACCAGGCAAAAGGTCATATACTATATGATTACATTACTACAAAATGTCCAGGTATGCTAATCTTTAGAGAAGTGGTTTTCTAAGGCTGGGGGGAAGGAAAAAATGGTGGGATAGGGAGTTGCTGCTAATGTGTATGGAGATTTTTTTCTGGGGTGATGAAAGTTTACTGGAATTTGATGATGATGCTTGTGTAACTGTGTGAACATACTAAAAACATTGAATTGTACATGTTGAGAGGGTAAATTTTATGATATGTGATTTATATAAAAGAGAATGTACTGTTTTAACAAAAATAATAAGGGTGTAGGATAGTGTTTATAACATTAAAGCTACAGTATATGAAAATAATAGCACGAAAATCAGGAGGGGAGAATTTAAAGTATACTACTGTAACATTTTAAAAGCATACATGAAGTGGTATTATATAACTCGAATGCAGATAAGTTAAATACATATACCTAAACCTTAAAGCAGTCATGAATCAAACAATAGTTATAGTTAATATTCCTCAAAAAAGATAAAATGGAATCAGAAAAACACTCAATCCAAAACAAGTTATTAAAAAGTAAATAAATTACAAGTGGCATAAATAGAAAACAAATAGTAAGATAATAGGTTTACACCAAACCAAATCAATAAACACATTAAATGCAGGCTACTAAAAGGCAAAGCTTGTTAGATTAAATAAGAAAAAAAGATCCAACCAAACTTATATGCTGACTACAAGAAATCCACTTCAAATATAAAGACAGAAATAAATTAAACTGATGGAAAAACAAACCTTTTTAAACACTAACACAAAGAAAGCTGGATAGCAGTATCACATTGTTTTTTCAACTATATTTTATTAAGCTATTACAGTTGTCTCATTCTTTTTTTTCTCCCCTGTATCCCCCTCCAACCAGTGCCCCTATTCCCCACAGGATTCCCCCCCTTAGTTCATATCCACGGGTTGTACATGTAAGGTCTTTGGCTTCTCCATTTCCTATACTATTCTTAACCTCCCCTTGTCTATTTTGTGCCTACCACTTATACTTCTTATTCCCTGCACATTTTCCCCCATTCTGCATCCTTCCCCACCCTGCCGATAACCCTCCATGTGATCTCCATTTCTGTGATTCTGTTCCTATTCTAGTTATTTGCTTAGTTTGTTTGTTTTTTTTTTTTAGGTTCAGTTGTCGATAGTTGTGAGTTTGTTGTCATTTTACTGTTCATAGTTTTGATCTTTATCTTAGATAAGTTCCTTTAACATTTCATATAACAAGAACTTGGTGATTATGAACTCCATTAACTTTATCTGGAAAGCACTTTACCTGCCCTTCCATTCTAAATGATAGCTTTGCTGGAAAGAGTAATCTTGGATGTAAGTCCTTGCCTTTCATGACTTTGAGCACTTCTTTCTAGCCTCTTGCCTGTAAGGTTACTTTTGAGAAATCAGCTGTGTTATGGGAACTCCTTTGTAGGTAACTCTCTCCTTTTCTCTTGCTGCTTTTAAGATTCCTTATCTTTAATCTTGGATAATTTAACTATGGTATGTCTTGGCATGTTCCTCCTTGGGTCCAACTTCTTTGGGACTCTCTAAGCTTCCTGGACTTGTATGTCTATTCCCTTTGGCAGTTTGGGGAAATTTTATTTCATTATTTTTTCAAATAAGTTTTCAATTTTTTGCTCTTCCTCTTCTCCTTCTGGTACCCCTATGATTTGGATGTTGGGATGTTTAAAGTTGTCCTAGAGGTTCCTATGCCTCTCCTCCTTTTTATGAATTCTTGCTTCTTCATTCTGTTCCATTTGAATGTTTATTTCTTCCTTCTGTTTCAAATCGTTGATTTGAGTACCGGTTTCCTTCTCTTCGCTGTTGGTTCTCTGTATATTTTTTCTTTATTTCACTGTGTGTAGCCTTCATTTCTTCTTTTATCTTGCAGCCATACTCAATCATTTCTGAGAGCATCTTGATTACTAGTGTTTTGAACTCTGCATTTGATAGGTTGCCCATCTCCTCATCTCTTAGTTTTTTTTCTGGAGTTCTGATCTGTTCTTTCATTTGGGCTATATTTGTTTGTCTTGGTGCACCTGTTACATTGTAAGGGGTGGAGCCTTAGGTATTGGCCAGGGTGGGGAAACCTACGTCGCTACATTGTGTAGCTGTATGTGGGGGAGGGGTCAGAGAGGGAACAATGCCAGTTGCTTGGCTCTTGCCCTGCTTTTAAGAGACTGGCAGTTTCTCCTACTGCCACAACCCCCACGTTTTTACAGCTAGAAGTTCTGAGGCCTTATTTTGCTCACTCTGGAACCCTGGGTTGTGTGGTCTGTCTCCCCAGTTTTTCCCCCTGGTTTATCTGCATCGGAATGTGGGACTGTCCGGTCGCCAGCCTGCAGCTGCTGCCTTAATTACCTGGCCTGCCAGCCACTGCCTTGCCACATGTCCTCTATGTCCTGAGTTCCTGTCTCTGCCCTTCCTACCAGTCTGGATGAATGTTTCAACTTCTTGGTTGTTGGACTTTTGTACAGTTTGGTTTTTTGGCAGTTCTGGTTCTTTTTTGTTTTTAAATTGCTTGTTTCCTTCTTTTGGTTTTGTGAGGAGGCAAAGTGTATCTACCTATGCAGCTACCTTGGCTGGAACTCTCTTGTGGTTTTAATTTGCATCTCTCTGATGATTAGTGATATTGAGCATTTTTCCATTTGTGTCCAGGCTGTCTGTATGTCCTCTTTGGAGAAATGTCTATACAGATCCTTTGCCCATTTTTTACTTGTATTGTTTATTTTCCTGGTGTTGAGTTGTATTAATTCTTCTTATATATTGGAGATTAAACCATTGTCAGATATATCACTGGCAAAAATGTTCTCCCACACAGTGGGTTTTCTTTTCATCTTGCTGATGCTCTTCAGCTGTGCAGAAACTTTAATTCGATGTTGTCTCACGTTTATTTTCTCCTCTGTTTCCCTTGCCTTAGGAGATATATTAACAAAAATATTGCTATGTCAGATACCTGAGATTTTACTGCCTATGCTATGCTTACTTCTAGGATATTTATGGTTCTGCAACTTACATTTTGAGTCTATTCTTGTGTATCATGTAAGTTGGTGGCTTATATTCATTTTTTGTATGTACCAGTCCAGTCTTCCCAACACCATTTATTGAAGCCACTTTCTTTTCTCCATTGTATGCTCTTGCCTCCTTTGTCAAATATCAATTTGCCATAAAGGCAAGGGTTTATTTTTTGGGGTACCTGCTTTGTTTCATTGATGTTTCAGAATGGCTCTTATCAATAAATCAACAAACAAGTCTTGGGGAGGATGTGGAAAAAAGGGAACCGTAGGTGCTATTGGTGGGAATGCAGACTGGTGTAGCCACTGTGGAAAACAACATGGAGTATCCTCAAAAAATTAAAAATGAAACTCCATTTTGACCCAGTGATTCCACTTCTGAGAATATATCCTAAGAATCCCGAAACACCAATTATACACACACACACACACACACCTATATTCATAGCATCACTATGTACAATAGCCGAGATGTAGAAATGGCCTAAGTGGATAAAAAACAAAACTGTTATATTTACAGCATGGAATACTACACAGCAGTAAAAAAGGAAATCTTTCTTTTTGCGACAGGATGGAGGGATCTGGATAAACCTGGAGAATATCATGCTAAGTGAAATAAGCCAGTCAGTGAAAGACAAATACCACAAGATCTCACAAATATGTGGAATCTAATGAACAAAATAAGCTGATGAACAAAACAGAAACAGAAGTATAGATACATGGAACAGACTGACAGTGGCCAGAGGTGGTGGTGGGGAGAATGGAGGAAAGATGATGAAGGAATTATCTGAAGAACATTTTTGTATGACCCATGGACGTGGACAACGATATGGAGATTTGCTGAGGGAGGGGAAAGTGTGGGACTGGGTGGAGTCTGGGATGGGGAGAGAAAGTGGCAATAAATGTAATAGCATAAACAATTAAAAAAAGAAAGCTGGATGGCTATGTTGCTATCTATGTAGATTTCAGAGCAAAGAATATTAACATTTTCTTTACCATATTACCATTATATTATTATGAGATCATTATATCAAGAGTCATAAATGTTTATGCACCTAACAATGGGTCTTCAAAACAGATGAAGCAAAAACTGATAGAGCTGCAAGGAGAAAAGCCTTAGCACACTGTCATGTGCCCATGGCTGCTACTGCTTGCTCGGAGAGGACAAAAGAAAATATTGGTTTCTCAGAGCAGGATAATGATGTATTTGTGAAAATGGCTTTATGCTATTATCTCTTTTCACTCCACTGGGGGAATTTTCTGTGCTGCTGCTGGTCATATGGTGAGCAACAGTTGCCATATCTGAAGGTACATAGTTAAAAATATATTTAAACCCAGTCATCTCAAAGCTTGGCTTCTTCCTATACTGATTACTATAAACTAAGCAAGGTCCTATTTTAGCTTAGATGTTTTCCAACTAGCCTTTAAACTTTCCTACCACCCAAAAGTCATAAATAACCACATCCTTCTTGGCTCAGTTGGCTTGATGTTTGTTCATCTGATCCCAGTTTAAATTTTTTGCCAAAGTGAGTCAAATAAGGAAAGTTACTGCAAGTGAAGTATGAACAGTGGAGTTGTAGTGGAGAAGCAAACTCAAGTCGCTTCTCTCTGTTTATGTATATTAATATGAATCAAATATAACTCCTGGAAGGGACTGCCTATTTATATGCAGACATGTAGTCTACCTGTTAATGAGCATATATTTACACATAGGCTGAAGACATACACAACAAACCATCCTTAAACATATGATATCTTTAATTAAATTGATATTGGTGAGTTAAAAAACATTAAGTCAGAAGAATACAGATAGGGAAATTATGTATTTCATGACTATAATAAATGTTTAGAGTGAAAATGAGTAAGAAACATCAGTTGGCTCTGTAACTGAAGAAATAATACTAACCAAGTATTGTCTTCTCAGTTCTTGTATGGGTAGAGACCACAAAAGAATAATTCTTACTTAGGAAGCACAGGGAAAAGAATGATAATTCTTTGTATATTTTTGTTCCTCAAAATTTTTTGGGAGAACTTTGCCTAGTCAGGGATGAGCAAAAATAAGATGTAAGAAAAATTAAAATGGGGGACATCTGGTATTGAGTGTCTTGGAGAATATAGCAAATGAGAAATTGCTCCAGTAGATATTATAATTTTGTATGTAATATAAACATTTGAAATTATAATTAAAGTGACTAAAAATGACCCATATTTTAAAAAGTCAAATAAAATCTTAGGGGATAAAACTCAAAATAAATGTGCTCTCAGTAGTAACTTGATGCAGTATAAATTCTCTCACTTTGATAAACATGGATATATAATCTTACTCTCTGTACTCAAGGATTTCCTACATTTTCTGTAAAGAGTGACTAATGTCAAGTCACATCTAAATGACTCAATATGTTGAACTAAAAGGTTGTTTATACAATATACACATTCTTCACTTACAGATCAAAATAAGCTTAACACTTTTATATTAAAAACCTAGGATACAGTAGGATTAGTAGCACCATGAAAAATAATTCTTCCCGAAAACTGCAGTCTTTTATTTTACTCAGTGTGATTCTTCTCTTAATTGAATTTTAAATGTGCCATTTTATTTACTGGGAAAAATATATAATCTTCATCTCATAATCCTTAGAGAAACTCATTCTGGACCAAAAAAGTAAATTCATTTCCTTATTTTTTTGTAGAAAAATAATAGCGACCTTGCTCTGGCACATTGCTGAGGTACATCTGAATCTTCATGGTTACTAGTCAGCATGCTCTCTTGATCATAAACAGTAGCACCATTGGTGGTAGCAGTGGTAAAGTTGGGGAGTGAGACATTGCATTCTGGGAATTATATATATATATATATATATATATCACATTTAAAAGCACACAATAGATTCTTCAAAATATTATGTCCTCTTCATGCACACTTGACATCGGCTAATACGTGTCCTCAATTCTCCTGTCTTCAGTGTTTCTGACTGAGGTTTGCTGTGAAATAAGAAATGAGACAGTCAGATTTGCCTCTTCTTGTATTACCATTCTATTATCAATTGGTTCAAATTCACATGCAAACATTATTTTTGTGTTTAAGAAGCTCTCTTGATGACTGAATGGTTAACTTCTGAGCAATATGATCAAGTGCAGTAACTAGTGTGGCCTAAGAACCATTGTTGGTAGGTATTTTTGTGACTGTTCTCTGCACCACTGTTATCTTTGTCTATTTGTCTCTCCCTCTTATACATTTTTCTAATAGTCCTAGAATCAGGGGAATCTGAGAAACTGATAATGAAAAAGATGATAATATATAATACATAATAAATGCAGAAAAATAATACATAAGAAAATACTAAGTTATAACAATTTAAAAGAGGCAACAGAAAAATATTCAAACTAAAATAATCCAATAGATTGAAGCATCCTGAGGTACATGTGTTATACATGGTTTCACTGATATCAATATTGGATGTGAGGCTTGAAAACATCCTGGGAAAAGAGAGTTCATTGGACTGGGAAAGGGAACACAGACCATAGTTTCAATTCCTGCGGTGGCCTCAATCTAGTTGAACAGCTACTCACTTGTTATTGAGAAGATCACATAACCTTCCATGGCTTTGCCTGTTTTGCTGTTGAAGAATTACTACCAAGCCATCTCAAACCACAAGTACCTACTATTAGCTAAGTTTGTTTTTCTGATTGGAATCAAGTATATGAGGAGAACAAACAAGAATAAAGGACACAGTCTACCAAGTTTTTAACATTTGTTGAGTATAAACTATCCATGAATCATCTCTCTTTTCCTTAGCATCTCAGAAGGAAGCTAAGGACCTAAAGTAAACTAAAACCATAAGCACCTTACCTGAACATGTCTGATACATCTACAGTTGCCAGCCAAAAGCTGTAGGAATTGGCATAGTAGTTGCAGGTACCCCGCCCATGGCATTCAATGAAGGGTGCTGAACGAAACTCTTCCAAGCAGGAACCAGGGGAGGCCAGGGCTTGACCTGACCCCTCTGCCCCAGCACTTGTGTGCTAGAAAAGACAATGGAAAATGTGCCACAACGCCCACGTGCATACCTTAGTGAACACTCAAATATATGTGCTGAATTTGGCCAAAAATTCAAATCCAGTGAAGTAACTAGGGCCACAGGTAAGAGAACAATATCCATACCAAGGGTATTGAACAAAAACAACAGGTAGATTATAAAAATATGTTCTATGTGAGGGAGAACACAGTGCTTGGACAGAACCTATTTGAGATCAAGCTTCTTACTATGAAAATGACAGAGATTTTTCATATTGGGAAGAAATGTTGATGTGATGGACAGGTAGCTATGATGACGAAGACAAGGAAGAGTGTTTCGTACCATCATGAAGGAATAACCAATCCAGAGAGAATCCCATCCCTGAGGACAACGGGGAATCTGGATGGTCTGACTGTGAACTGCAATCACCACAGCTGGAGCTTCACACACTGCACATCTAGTAAGGGAAAGGGAGAGGGAACATAATCTACAAAGTGAGTATGTGGGATATAGCAGTCCTTCTTTGGAAGCCATCCTGGTATAGAAGCCCATCAAAGTGTCTTAAATGCTCAGAAAAAGAAGAGAAAATGCACTTTGAGAATTGCTTTCGCATAAGCTCCGTCTTCCAATATATATAGCAAAGTTATAATAGTAACTGTAAGCTTTTTCAAGAAACTAAAGAATCACTGTTATAGCATTTTCATTTTTCCCTCTCCTCTAAATTTATACTTGTTATAGTCAATGCCATAATTGCTGTAAGAGTTTGGCTTAGTGTATGGCACACACTACTTGCTGACAAAGTGCCCAACTGGAAGATAGACATTTAGCAGTGCTGAAACTCTGGAAAGAGCAATGTCTGGTAAATTACAAAAAAAAAAGACAAGAAACATCCACTTTCTTATCTCTCACCCATTATTTTTGGTCCAAAGGTATTTATTAACCATTCGGTCTATCTAGGGATGTACTACGTATCCAGAATGCTGGGAAGGTACCCAGGCTCTTGGAGCTGGGGCTTAAATCTACAAAACCAAGGAAAAGAGCAACAGAGTAAATACAGCTGAGTCTACCAGATCTTTAATAAAGTACATGAGTGGGCCTTTTGAAACATTGAACCAAACTGGCAAAGTTTATTTACAATACAGGGAATAGCTTTAGGGGCCCTTTGACTCCCAAGAATTGGGATGGACAAAAATCAGAAAACTTAAATTCCCAAAGGATCTGGGCAAATGTATTTAAAAATGGCATGCTGAATTTGCTACTAAGAGAGGCTGGACTAGGTTTAACCTTTATATTCAAGGTGAAAAGGAAAAAAAACACTAGACTTTCCAATGAGTCATCCTTTATACTGGATTCCTAGATAAAGTAAATTATGATCAGAATGAAAATAGTATTATCTAATATGCCTAGGAGATCAAGTTAAACTAGGGTTCTCACCTGAAAAAACTCTAGAAAACCTCTATTAATAGTACCACCTTCCTTTCAGGTACTAATGCTCCAAACTTCAGCTATCGCTTACTTCCTCCTTCCCATAGCTAATCAACTGCCAAACCCTAACTTATTTTATTAAAGTGATACATGTCCCCAATTGAGACTTCTAATCCACTCCTACTAGGATTTTACTGATTCCTTCAATCTAATTGATCTCTCTGCCGCAGGGCAGTCCCCTCTGTAATTCATGTTACACACCGATGGTTCTGCATTCTTCCCTAGAATGAGGGTCAAACAAGCCTCAGGGGCCTCTATTATATACCAGATAAAATCCAAACTAAAATTGGGCACTGAAGGCCTGCTACCATCTGGGTTCAAGCTAATTATCCAATCTCCCTTCTCCCTAGGCAATCTTTACAAATTACATTCTAAATATATCAATCTGCTACCTGTTCCCATGTTCTCTGTCTTGCATGTCGTTCTCCATTATAAGTGCCCATGTCTCAAGTTCCTTCAAATAGTAAGCAGTTCAAAGCACATTTCTTCCGTACAGTCATCCCAGATTTCTCCAGTTAAATTAAACACCACTTTATCTATGCTTTCAGAACATTTTTTATTAAATCTACTGTAGCACTTAGCTGAAGTCTAATATATCTTAAATTAATTTATGCATATTTGCCTAATGACTAGACTAGACTGTAAGCTCTTTGTATATTATACTATGTCTATCATGGACCTGGTCAAAATGGATCAACAATAAATATGAATCAAACTAAATACTGAATTGAATATTATAAACATACCTCTACTCTACCTAACCTGGGAGAAGGGTGATCAGATTATTAGATTTGGACTCATTTCTGACTAGTTAAACTAATTGGGGACTGAAACAAGTGGAAGTTATATCAATGTCTCACCGACTAATGAAGGGCTGAATGCTCTGGCCCTTCAGGGGCTCCATGTTCATCGGCATGGGCTCTGGAGTAGAGAGCCAGTAAGAATAGTCATTTCTTGAAGCAAAGTTACAAACGTTGTTGATGTTGCAGAACATGAAAGGCATGGTACTGAAATGACGAAGGCAGCTGCCAGCTGTCCCTAGAAAGAATTGGGGAGAAAAGATAAAGAACTACATCATGATGATACTTTAATTTCTTCTAAAAAAGTAACAAATAACCTTTCAAAAAAAACTTGCCCACATTTCTTAGATAATAAATATACAGGGGTGGGCAAAAGTAGGTTTACAGTTGTGAGCACATAAAACAGAATTTATTCTTGTATTATTATGTGTTAGCTATTGCATTATTTTCCATACGAACTACTTACTGTAAAGCTACTTTCACCAACTCTGGTACTTTAATTCTTCAATTATAAGGTGCACATTTATTTATATTTTCACATTTCTACAATCAGGATATATCTTAAAATTTATGTAGACATTTATTGTGGTATCTCATCATATGGTCCCCAACACTGTTTTGAAACTAGTGGTGTGTTGAGGAAAGCTAAGATGGTGCTGTAGGTAAACACAGCTCAGCTCCTCACACAACCACATCAAAATTATAACCAAACTGCAGAACACCATCATTCAGAACTGCCAGAAATCAAGCTGAATGGGAGTCCTACAACTATGGAATTAATGAAGAAACCACATCAAGACTGGTAGGAGGGATGAAGACATAGAATGGTTTGGCCCTGTACCCATGGGTGGCAGAATAAAATCAGGATGGATGTCTTGGGATTGAGAGGCCTCAGACCCACACCAGGCTCCTCAGCCCAGGGCTCCAGTGCCAGGAAGGTAAGTCCCATAATTTCTGGCTTTCAACGCCAGCAGAGATTGAGGCTGTGGAAGACAGAAATGGCTGGATTCCCAGGCAGTTCCTCTTAAAGGGCCCATGCACGGACTTACTCAGACTCACTACCTGTGAGGTCCAGCACTGGGGCAGCAGCCTGAAAGGTACCAGAGACATACAAGGAGGAATTGAATTATCTGGCATAAAGGTGAGAGCAGGGGGATAACTTTCTCCCAGACAGAAATGCTGGTATAGGTTATTGTTTCTTTGATGAACCATCCCCAAACAGAGCTGGCAGGCAGGTGCCTTATCTGAGACTCCATCAACCTTGCTCACAAGGTTTGCCTCACCTTGGTGATTCCCTGAGGCTCTGCCTCATACATCTTTTGGGCCCACTCAAGCTGTTTCCAGCGGCTTTTCCATACCAGTGGCTTGGCCTGGCTCGTGATTCAGATTTCCCTAAATCCTCTCAACAAGCAGTATCTGGCCTCAGCAAGAGCCCCGTACGTCTTGCTAAGTAGCCTCAGACCCAGCACTAGCCACTGCCAGCCTAGGTTCACAGTTTGGCATCACCTGAGAACTTACAAGGCCAGCACAAGGAGCAACCATCTGCAGGTCCTTTTGTAGCTGATACCGGGTGGCCCTGGACAAAACACAGGCAATGGCTGACCTTAGCCTGCACCTCCTGGGAGGACCCAGAATCTGTGCACCCAGCGGAGAGCTTTAGACCACATGATAGTGCCACAACCCAACCATCTCAAAAAGGAACATACTCAAGGGGAGGACTTGGTGTGCAACAGAGCCCTGTGGAAGTAAGCCCTGCTCTGTGGAGTGGGCTGCTGCACAGCTGATCCTCCACAGTGGTCAGAGGTTGTGGTCAGTGGTCACAGTCAGTCCTTGCAACTGATTGGCCTGTGTAAATCCCTCCCATTGACCTGCCAATACCAATCAAGACTCAACTACAAGAGGGTGTACACAGCTCACACAGTGGGTACACTATGAGTACTCAGCTTGGGTGATAGGGGAGGCTGTGCCGCTGGACTCTTCAGGACACCTACTACATTAGGCCACTCTACCAAGTCAGGGAGTCAGAGCAGCTCTACCTAATACATAGAAACAAACATAGGGAGGCTGCCAAAATGAGAAGACAAAGAAATATGGCCAAAATGAAAGAACAGATCCAAACTCCAGAAAAACAGCTAAATGAAAGAAATGGACATAAGCCATCTATCAGATGCAGAGTTTGAAACACTGGTTATAATGTTGCTGAAGGAACTTAAGGAAGACCTCAAAAGCACTGAAGAAATCCAGTCAGAAACGAAGGATACACTAAGTGAAATAAAGAACAATTTACAAGAAAACAACAGTAAAGTGGATGAAGCTGGGAATCATATCAATGATTGGGAACATAAACATAAGGAAGCCAATCAGAACCACAAGGAGAATGAAGAATAAAAGAAATGAGTGTAGTGTAAGGAGCCTCTGGGACAACGTCAGGTATTCCAACATTCATATCACAGGGGTACCAGAAGGAGAAGAGAAACAGCAAGAAATTGGAAATCTACGTGAAAAAATAGTGAAAGAAAACTTCCCTAATTTGGTGAAGGAAATAGACATACAAGTCGAGGAAGCACAGAGAGTCCCAGTTATGATGGATGCAAAAAGGCCCACTCCAAGACACATCATAATTAAAATGCCAAAGGTTAATGACAGAGAATTTATTATTATTATTATTTTAGACAGAGGGGAAGGGAGGGAGAAAGAGAGGGAGAGAAACATCAATGTGTGGTTGCCTCTCATGCACCCCCTACTGGGGACCTGGCCCGCAACCCAGGCATGTGCCCTGATAGGGGAATCAGACCAGCAACACTTCGGTTTGCAGGCCAATGCTCAATCCACTGAGCTACACCAGCCAGGATAAACAGAGAATTTTAAAAGTAGCAAGAGAAAAGCAGTTAGTTGCCTACAGAGGAGTTCCCATATGACTGACAGTTGATTTCTCAAGGAAACTTTGTAGGGTAGAAGGGAATGTCAAGAAATATTCAAAGTCATGAAAAGCGAGACCTACAGCCAAGAGTGCTTTACCCAGCAAAGCTATCATTTAGAATCCAAGGGCAGATAAAGAGATCCCGAGACAAGAAAAAACTAAAGGAGTTCATCATCACCAAACCATTACATGAAATGTTAAAGGGACTTATTTAAGAAGAAAATCAAAACTATGAATAATAAAATTACCATAAATACATATCTATCAACAATTGAATTTAAAAAACGAGCTAAGCAAACAAGAACAGAGACAGAACCATGGATACAGAAAGCTTTTTGATGGTTGCC
>PVJD01017075.1:0-18701 GCA_004026545.1 Mormoops blainvillei
TGGTGAGGCCACCTTTGTCAGGAGGTCCTCAGGTGTTCTCCTTCCCAGTAGCAGCCCGTGCAGAGAAGTGAAGCCGCCCCGGCCTCAGAGCCATGGCTGGCACAGCTGCTTCCGCCGGGTCTGCTGGGCAGGGTGAGGGCAAGGTCGGGGCACCAGCCACGACGCCGGCACAAGGGATACTGTTAGGAAATCGCTCACCAAAACAAATGTTTTCTGTGCTCCCTCACAGGTGTGGCCTCAGCCATTCCCTTCCCTGGGAATTGGTGATGCCCTGGTTTTCCAAGTTGTATCCAGTCGTTAGGGACCTTACATGCGTGACAGTGAAAGACGCAGTCCTGAAAAATCCTCAGTCACCAAGTCAGCTGTACACCGTTGTTTCCAGAGACAGTCACTAGAACCGATGGACCCATGAGCCCACTTCATTAACACCATTCCTGCTGGTGCTAAACCTGATGCGGACTCAAGGGCCTCCTGGAATTCTCGTTCTCTGGTCACATTGTTCTGTGACTGCAATTGCGGTGGCATCAAATGTTGAGTACCTTAGAAGGGGGCAGACTGTGTTAGGTGCCAGGGATTTAAAATGTAGATCTTGAGTTATAGGGACCTGAGTTAGAGGAGGAACTCTTGACATCAGCAGAAAAGGAAGCACTCCCCTTATATTCCCAAGGGCCAGGCTAGATTAGAAACAGTGCCTTCTACAGAAGTTAAGAGGAAGAAACAGCCATGGGGGTAGATTTTGGTATCCTTGGGGGGCCCTAGGACCAATCCCCTTGGGTACTGGAGGACAACTAGTTAAATTCTGGGGGAGTCAAAAGTATGCATGGATTTTTGACTGTGTTGGGTGTCGGCGCCCCTAATCCCAACATTGTTCAAGAGTCAACTATATTGCAGACGAATAGATTGGTAATTCTCAAACTTTGCACATTGATATTGGAGCCACCCGAGGGCTCGTTAAAGCACAGTTGCTGAGGCCCAAGACTTTGCATTTCTTCCAAGTTACCAGATGATACTGATGTCGCTGTTTTAGGGACAACACTTTGAGAACCACTGCAATTATTACACAAGTGTGTGCTTTTTTGTCAAGGGCTGTATAATGTAGCTATTCCACCCGGAGATCATATTCGTTTTCATTGCAGTTCATTCAGATTTATAAAATAACTCAGATAGGAGAGAGAACTGAGACATGAATTGTAGAGGGAGACGTAGGTTTAACAGTTAGTATCGGATTATTATAATGTAGCATAACTTTCCACTGATGGGCCAGATACCTACGATAGATGCTCATATATGGCAACTTAGGGCTAGATAAGCAAGATTGTTTAGTTGGACTATAAGGCTGACCAGTAATAGGCTGTTTTTTGTGAAAAAATGATCATATTGTTAACCTTCATTAGACATGCACCCAATGTTAATAGCAGATCTTTGCAGTAGGTGCTATAAGTCCTTTTCTTACAAGTGGGTATTAGAGCCTTGAGGGGCTTAATAGCTTGTACCAGTTTTGAATGCGGGGATCAAACTTCGCTTTGCCTGCTCCTGTAGTCATGGATGCATGTAGTCCTGGCTCTGACAGAATCTTCCAGACAGCACACCCCTCCCTGAACGGGCATTTTATACAGACATCGTCGCTGTCTCTGGGCACTGCACTCGCAAAGGAGAACGGCATAGAGGGACCGCTGTCTCTGTCACGATGGTCCTGTCAGTCCTTTACCACAGAGCAGTTTGTTTTCTCATAGCCCTGTAGGTGCCCCTCATTCACAGATCTGCAGGTGTTCCCCGCCCCCCTCCCTGCCTCCATTCATGTACAAGCAGGGCATTTGCTCTAAAGAAAGATCTGGTTGGTGACTGGGGAACGGATAAAGTTAACTAGCTCTTGATTAGCTTCATGAGTGACTTGCCCTGATCCAGGAGTTAGCATATCTTAGTCTGTGAATTTTGGGCACTTGTATTCAGAATCCTGTGTCTGGGACCGTGCGTTTTCTGGTGAGCCCATGCTTTCTTCGCCTCTCAGAGGGTCTCTGACTCCACTTACCATTCAGCGCGGAGAAGCTTACATCGGTGCCGACCACAGCAAACAACACTACAAGGTGTCTCTCTTCCAGGAGATGCAAGAGAAACTCCAGAATTTTGCCCAGTTGCCCGCTCACCGTGTCACCGACTCCTGCATAGTGGCCCTCCTTTCTCACGGCGTGGAGGGCGGCGTCTACGGTGTGGACGGCAAGGTGCTGCAGGTGCGTGCGTCTGTGGACGGTGCTCTGAAGGCGGGCTCGTGTGCCCTCCGGCTGCCGTCTCTGCCCAGCGCTGGCTGCTGCTGCTGCGTGTCCAGCACTCGGGAGGCCTTACTGACTGCTTAACCTCCCCTCTCCCTTATTTCCTCCTGGCAGCTGCAAGAGGTGTTTCGGCTCTTCGACAATGCCAATTGCCCGAGCCTCCAAAACAAGCCGAAGATGTTCTTCATCCAGGCCTGCCGCGGCGGTGAGTGCCCGGAGGACCGGCCCGGGGTGGTGGCCCCGGACAGCCTCCCCCTAGCTCTCACTTTCCTGTTTGCTCCTCTCAGGTGCTATTGGATCCCTTGGGCACCTCCTTCTGTTCACTGCTGCCACCGCCTCTCTTGCTCTGTAAGTGTCCCCCGATGCATGGGGTGTGCTGGGGCTTGGCAGCCCAGCCCGGCTCGTAGGCCGCTCAGCTCTGCACCGCCACGCCCTGTTCTCAAGGCCCTTGTCAATGCCTTTGCCTCCTTTTCCGAGGACTCTGACTTTTTCCCCTGCTTACCAATAACCCTGATGAGCTTCTTTGGGCTGCTCCTTCCGGTTAAGGATTTTCCGCCTCCGCTTCCTGTCCCTCTCGCTTTACTCCCTTCCTCTTTTCCTTCCTTCATCTCTCATCCCCCTTTCTACTTTCTCCTTTTTCTCCTCTTTTTCACCTGCCCTGCCATTCTTGCCTCCCTGCTTCTCTTCATCGTCCACGTGCCATGCAGGATGGCCGGTGCCGGGTCACCCCTGCCCTTCTCCTGAGCTGCGTCCCTCCCTCCTCTCTCTTGCCGGCAGCCTTCTGCCCCAGGACTTGGTGACGAGGCTTAGCAGACACGTGGGCAAGCTTTTCACCTGGGAGGGAACCAGCAGGAATGCAAGTTCTAACGGCAGTCAAGTTCTGCCTCGACCACTGACTAGTTAGGGCATGTTAGAGAGGCCACTTGATGTCCCCCTATCTTCATTTCCTCAATGCGAAATGTAGATGATCATCGGGCCTATTTCATAGAGTAGCTGTGATGATTCAGTGAAGTAACTCGTATGCAGGGCTTGCTTGGCACCGTAGCTGGCTCTCAGTAAATCCACAGGAAACGCGCGCTTCGGCTGCTCTAACGTGGCCAGTGCCTTCAGGGGGCTTGTAGTCGGATTAAAGATCACTCTTTCCAAATACTCAGATAATTTTTTAATCTGTTGCATGTTCAACACATGTAAACGATCGATACTGATTTATTCTCCTCACATCACCAAAGAATATAATGTGCTCAGGTCCTACAACACGACCAGGCCTACACTAGGTAGTGTCACAGAAGCAATGAAAGCGTGGTCGCTCCAAGCACCTACTCCCAGGACCATGAAGCAAATGTACGTGAAGTACTTTCAGAATTGCTCGGGGGCCTCCAGTTAGCAAGGGTGAGGTTAGTGAGACCCAGCCCGTTATATGAAGAGGTAAGCTATGAGGAATAGATCGTTTTAGGTCGGCTTAAGTTTGAAGAGACCTGGGGCACAGGGTGAGGCTTAATTTGGACCCGTATGCGTGAGGTTGCAGATGGAGCCTTTCGGGAGTAGAGGAGGGACACAAGATGACAAGCCTGGCGAGATAAAGAGAATACCCCCAAATGGCGTGCCGAGTCAGAAGCAAGCCCGGTCTAAGCTAAAAAGCAAACACCTGCGCGCACATAGCGAGGACCGGCTGCCTGCGCTAGGTCAGCAGCCGACGATGAATATTTAGCCACAGCTGAGATTTTGGGACTTCAGCAGATAGTAGTGTGGAGCTTTTGTGAGCTTAAATAAGAAATTATGTGATTTTTTTTTCCTGGGTGTCACTATGACAGGAAGCTGCACTAAGAAAAGAGTGGGGGAGGGGGGGCAAGAACTGCCTTTTTTCACCTGCTGTATTCCTGGGCTCATAGTGTCGCCCGATGGATACATGGTAGCCCTTAATTAATAGTGAATGACTGTATGAAGAGTCTCGCAATAACGTAGAAACAGATACGGGGATTTCGTAAAGAAAGAACCAGTAACGTTTATTGACTCACAGATCTGAAGGCAAGAGAGGAGCCTCCTTCCTCTTGAGGGACACATGCAGCTTATCCTAGTTCCTTCCGGAGGTGTCACCAGCAAAATAGAGCGAAGTAAGGACACTCATGATCATTGTCTCCTGTGTCCAGAGAGACAGACAATCCTAGATGTGGATAGGGAGAAATTGCTCTTTTCTGGGGCAACCTGCGCCTTCCCTCTAAAATTAAGCACTTCAGGGGATGACCAGGGGCCTTGAAAACACGCTCACCTGTCGTCTGCTGTATTTAGTTATCACGGTCAATGCCTGTGGTCAGCCCTCCCCAGCTGACTGGCTCCTAAGCTGGAGTGGAAGCTCTAGGAGGCAGACATCTTCGCTCTATCCCTGGGGCTTAACACCAAAGCGGATCCTGGCACAAGGCAGCTGCTCGACACATTCTCATTGGATCAGCGAACCTTGGCCGCCTCCCCCACAGCTCTCCAGGCGTCCCCCTCCCTCTCCACTGTTGTGTGGAGCTGCGGCGTCGTAAAGGAGCGTCCTCTTCCTCTCTTGTGTGATGAGCTCTGTATCCTGCCTGTCTCTTTACTACCAACTTCCCCCGCACACCGTCCCCCAAAAAGAAACCTCAGAGTATGTCTGGGAGTAGATCAGGCCTCGGTCAGGAGCTGGGGCATGTGCTCAGGGTATGTCGAGAAACTGCTGCTAAAACTGAGGAATAGTGTTCAGCTTTTCCTCTTTGAAATTGCTCTTCAGTCTCAGATGCCTGGGACAGTTTGGCTTATGAAATTAATAAATAAGTAGTAAGTGATTGGGACATGCCAAAAACGCCTTGGGAACGGCTTGCCATGCTTTGTTTTACAGTCTGGTTATTGATACAGATTTCAGGTTGTGACTTCTACACGGCACACATGTAGTGATCCTGTTTTGGGTTTATTAACTTGTTTTTTCTTTTACAATAAGACTAAGTATATCTGCCCTGGCTGGTGTGCCTCAGTGGATTGAGTGCAGGACTGCGAACCAAAGGGTCACCGGTTTGATTCCCAGTCAGGGCACATGCCTGGGTTGCAGCCCAGGACCCCAGTGGGGGGCGCTCAAGAGGCAACCACACATTGATGTTTCTCCCTCTCTACCTCCCTCCCTTCCCCTCTCTAAAAATAAATAAAACCTTTTTTAAAAATTAACATAAACTAAATGTATCAATATCTGTTGTGTGTTGCAATAAAAAACACCGTGACTTCCAGGTACATTGTTCAGTGAATAAGTGAATTGTGAATGTAGACCATTTTAGTTCTCTTTACCAGGGGCTTAGGATTCAGCACTTTCCCCGTCCACAGAATGGGCAGCTCAGACCGTGTGTTTGTGCGCCCTGAGTATTAGATGCATACGGGGAGAAGAACGGGGATAATGGGTGTTTGTGTTTTAATTCATCAGCCCTAGGTTGGAAGCAACAGCTGGAAATGGCTCTTCCCAGTCAAGATTGTAGGGAACTTGGGCTTGCCTATGACAGGCCCAAGAGAGATGGGAGGAAGTAACATCCTTGTCCATTCCATTTGCCTTCCTACAGATGAAACGGATCGTGGGGTCGACCAGCATGACGGAAAGAGCAACGCCTCGTCCACTGGGTGCGAGGAGAGTGACGCCGGTAGGCAGGAGTTGAGGAAGATTCGATTGCCCACTCTCTCAGACATGATCTGTGGCTACGCCTGCCTCAGAGGTATTGCGAATTCCAGAACAGTCCAGACGATCACACTCTCTTACATACTTGTACTTTTTCACGTAAGGCTGTCTCATGGGGGTGGGCGTGGTACAAGGGGCCACGGATGGCTAGTTTGGGACGTCCAGCTATGTGAGTGAGGGTATCCCGTGGCCTTCACGCTGTGGTGACTACTGTCCTGGTTGCAGGGACTGCGGCCATGCGTAACACCAAACGGGGCTCCTGGTACATCGAGGCCCTAGCCCAAGTCTTCTCTGAGAGGGCTTGCGACATGCACGTGGCTGACATGCTCGTCAAAGTAAGTCTGCCCGGCCTGGCTCCCTGAGCCTCCTGGACCTCCGCGGTGTTTCCCCCTCTCTCCTCCCTGCACTGTTTTGCGCCGTCTCTCCACCCTTCCTGTTGTGCTGATGCCATGGAAACACCAGGTGCTCAGACTTTGGACCCTTTTTTTTTTTTGCCTTTCCAGGTGAATGGCCTTATCAAGGAGCGGGAAGGCTACGCCCCTGGCACAGAGTTCCACCGCTGCAAGGAGATGTCTGAGTACTGTAGCACCCTGTGCCGGCACCTCTACCTGTTCCCAGGACACCCTCCCGTGTGAGGCCGCCTCAGTCACCTAGGACCGCGGGAGGCGTGGTGGAGTCTTTTCAGGGTTGGGGTTTCTGTCCTTCCCCGTCGGGGACTGGGAGTCCCCAGGCTGGTTTCATGCCTGTCACCTCCACTGCAGGGCCCAGGGCTACCGGCCGGCTCCTGCTCTGGGGGGCTTGCTCCCGGGGGGCCGGCCCTGGCTGGACGGGTTGCCGGGAGCCAGCTGTAGGAGAGGAGCCTGGCGGCGGGTGCTGGGAACACGCTGTCTTTATGGGGAGAGGCATGTGGGTCTCCTTGGTGGGTGCGCCCCCTTGCCACCCCGGCTCCTGTAGGTAGCACTTTGGTCACTGTTTTTATCACGTTAGTCAAGACATCTTAGGGCTCACCTCCTGCCCTTCGGATCCCAGCCCCCTTTTCCAAGAGAGAGAGTTTGGAAGGTGTCCTTGCATAGCATAGGCATTTGAAAGGGACAAACAGGACCAGAGACACTCTGCTGCTGTGTGTGGAAGTGACCTGCGCGTTCCTTCAGGGCACCAAGGCCACTTGTGGGAAGGACGGTCTTCTCAGGACTCCAGGCTTTCAGCGGAGGTGGGGCTGGGGTGCCTTGGCTCGGTCACCCGTTGGTTGTTGCCCGGGGAAGTCCCAAAGGCCTTACCTCTGCGCGTTTACTAAAGCAGGCCTGGTGGAGAGTGCCAGCCAAGGCAGGTCACAGGGGTATCTGCAACCTGTCACCTGATCATCTTTCTTCCTATGAAATAGTCCTTTCTGTCTAAAGCTGCCTCGTTGTTACCTCCTTGCTTCCTGTCTCTCCCCTGCTCATTTCATCCTGTTCACTGCTGCCTCCAGACCTGTCTAAAATACTACTTCCTTGGACCATCTGGCAGCTTAAGGATGTAACGTACCTTGTTCCTGCTTTCTGTTTCAGTGCGAAATCCCTTTTGATTTTACGTGGCCTATTTCCCCATCCCCCGTGTCCCCCAGTTCAGGGAGGCCCTGCTGTATTGGTGTACGTGTTCGTTACTCTGGGAGCCGTCTCCGTCTGTGCTTCTAGGATACTCCTGTTCTCGAAGGCCTCTTCCACTTCCATTCTGATGTCTATATGCCCGATTTGGGGTTTTAAATAAAAATCTGATCATCTCACTCCCCTGCTTGGAACCCTTTGGTTTCTTACTAAACCTCAAATAAAATCTAACCTCCTTACCTTGGCCTACAGGGCCCTTGCCTTCCCCTTAGACCTCATCAAGTGTGACTCTCCCTCTTAAGGGACAGCCCCGGTGGCTTCCTCAGCGTCAGACATTCTGAGTCCTCTCCTGTCCTGAGCCGTCACAGGCACTCGCGGGCCTGCCGAGCGCCACCCCTCACCTCTCTTGGCTTAGGTGGCTTTACTCCTCGAGTCAGTGTAAATCCACGTCCTTGTGGAGGCCTTCTCAGGCCATTCTCTCGAAGTGATCTTCTGTGTTTATTACTGTGCCCTGTTTAATCGCTTCACTGTGCTTTCCATACCTATAATGACATATTTACTTGCTCCTCTCTTCATGTGTCCCCCCTACTAGGTTGTAAGCTCCATGAGAGCAAAACCTTTTGTCTCTTGTTCACCAGTATGTACCCAGTGCCCGGCACATACTGAGGCTTCAGTAAATGTCTGTTGAGGGAAGGAACCCTAGCTAGAATCCTACCTTTTGACAGCACAGTTTGGTATTTGTACGCTGAATTTTTTCATGTGTTTTGTTTCATCCACTGGTGTTATGAATTCCTGAAGACATGTCACATGTGAGACAACTTCCTCCACATCTTTCAGGGTGCCTAGAACAGTGCTCGGCCTGTATAATAGTTGAGGTGCTCAATAAATACTTCTCCTGTGAACCAGGTGGTTCAGAGACCTGTGACAAGTCCTCCTCACCCTTGGATCAGTGTTGTGTGGAAGTATTTGGGTGATAAAACCTTCCCAGTTCCCACTGCCAGGATGTTGTATTGCCATCAGGTGCCAAATAAATGCTCATATTTATTACCAATGTGTGTCTGATGTCCATGCCTGTAGGTGATCGTGTGATGCCCACGTATTTTTCTTAGCCCCTTACAGCAGTCCTCACCCGTCACAAGACGTACCCCTTATTTTGCCGCCAGATTTTTTTTATATGAACAGACCTACGCCCCAGATGAACCCATCTTAGTTGCATGACCACAGGCAACTGCCCAAAGATAACCAGTACTAGGCCGTCTCAGAGTCAGAAGAGACGGAAGTTACTAGCAAGCAGTGTTGCTTCTGGATTATTTCATGTATTGGGGTGAAGGCTGGAGAAACATTGGGCTGGAGCTGGAGGAGGACGAGGCTCGTAGAATTCCTTATCTCACATGGTCCGATTTGGATTTAAGGTTCTCTAGGGTGGGCACTGGGAAGAGAATTCCCGGGCAGCCAGGGTGCGCCTTAAGCAGTGGACCATGTGTGACTTGGGGAACTCTCCAGGTGACGGCCCTGAAGCGCAGACCTGGAGAGGCAAGTGCCCTGGGGTGGACGAGCTGTGGAGGTTTAGCATGAGGTGGGAAACCACGTGCGCTGGCAGGAAGAGCCCTGGGACCTGCGAGGAAAAGCAGGAAGGGACTGAGGCTGAAGCACGCCACCAGGTGGAGATGGGGAACTGGCTGGAGACAGCACTGGGGGCAAAGGGCAGAAGTGGGGTCATGAGGTCAGCTGTGCTGCGAGAAAAGACAGTGGGATATCCTCAGAGCAAGGGATACAAAGCCTAGGAGAGGTTTAAAAAGTACTGGAATAGCAGGAATAAAGTATGCCCCCATTTGGGGGGTAGGAAGGCTTTCAGGGGTGTGATAAGTGGGAATTAGAGAGTCGCATCTGTCTCTGAGCTGGCTTCCATGTCGTCCCCACCCCCGCCCTTGAGTAAGGGCGTCAGGTTGAATTTCACAGTCGGCGCCCTTCCCCCCTGCTCACCTCGGCCAGGGGATTCTCTTCTAAAATTAGCTCCCTGAGCTGGGGGCTGCCCTCCCCTGCCTCGCCAGCTTGTTTCCTCCAACCGCAAGGGGAACAGGAAGAAATGAAACGAATGGGTGTCGGCACGGGGGAAGGCCTCTAACGGGGCAGGAAGTCAGCAGTAGCTGACTTCACGGGTATGTTGCAGGCCCTGTGCTTGGAGCCTCCCCATCCTCCCCGCAGTCCCACGAGGCAGCACTTTCCCATGTTAGAGAAGAGGGGAATGAGGCTCAGAGACCGCAGTTATACAAAAAAGGAAAAGATGACCTGACCCTGGCCAGCTAGATCCGTTGGTTAGACTGCTTCATCTTTCCTCCCTTCCTGCTCTTCCTCCTCTGTACGCAGCTTCCTCCCAGCTGCCAGGGCTCTTCCTACCAGCGCTCCCACGAAATTTCCCCCCTCGCCAAACCTCCACAGCCCATCTGCCCCAGGGCACTTGCCTCTCCAGGTCTGCCCTTCAGAGGCATCACACCTGGAGAATTCCCCAAGTTACACGTAGCCCACTGTTAAGCCAAGGTGTGGGTTCGATCCCCAGACAGGGCATATACAAGAATCAACCAATGAATGCATGAAGGGGTGGAACAACAAATTGATCTCTCCCTCTCTCTCTTTCTCTCTCTTTCTGTCTCTCTCTCAAATCAATTTAAAGAATTTTTTGTTTGTTTTAAATTTTAAAAAGGAGCCCTGGCTGGTGCGACTCAGTGGACTGAGCACCTGCTTGTGAACGGAGAGGACGCTGGTTCAATCCCCGGTCAGGACACATGCCTGGGTTGCGGACCAGGACCCCAGGTTGGAGCATGTGAGAGGCAACCAACCCTTGTTTCTCTCACTCATTGATGTTCCTCTCTTTCTTCCTCCTTCTCCCCTCTCTGAAAATAAATAAATTTTTTTTTTAATTTTTTAAAGAAAAAAATGTAACTTTAAGGCCATGGACTTGGAATCAGATAGATTTTGAATTCTGGCTTAGCCTTTGAAGATACTGGAGACCTTTGCTAAGGTATCTAACCTCACGGAACATCAGTCTCCCATATCTAAAAATGAGGAAAATTATTTCTACCTTCAAAGGTCCCTGTGAAGATTAAATACAATGAGGTAGAGCAAATCGCACGGTGTTAACACATCAACTATCTCACAAAATGAGCTTCAGTTTAATAATCCAAGTTCCCATTCACTGCGGGAGTGAACACCACGGTGACTCTTTGGCGTGCGTTCTTTTATCTCCATAACCCCCTGAGTCATTGCCTTTCTGGGGACGCTGAAGGCAGCATGTGAAGTAATCTGTCACCTTGAGTGCGCCCTTTTTGCTTCTGTGACTTTTTTCCTGGCATGTGATTTTTTTTCCCCCTCCTCACCTTTGGGAGCTATAGATTTTTCCCACTGAGCTGGGAAAATAAACCTGAGGCAAGACTATTATTATTCTACCTCAGCCCTAGTTAGGGAGAGAAAAGGGGAGGGGGGGAGTGTATCATGCTTGAAAAACCAGAAGAGGGAGAAAGAGACCTGCCCAGTGCTGTCGGCAGGGCCTCCTGCAGGGCATGGGAAGGAACCAAGGGTGTTTCAAGGATCTGGAGGCAAGCTCCAATAAGGAGGGGAGAGCCCTGGTTAGTGTGGCTCAGTGGATTGAGAACCCGCCTGCGAATCGAAGGGCCACTGGTTCGATTCCCAGTCAGGGCACATGCCTTGGTTGTGGGCCAGGTCCCCAGCAGGGAATGTTCAAGGGGCAACCACACATTGATGTTTCTCTCCCTTCCTTCCAAAAGTACTCTCTCCAAAAGTAAGTTTAAAAAATTAAAAAAAAAAATTGTGGAGAAATAAGTGCCATTTGGTCACTTTGACAATCTTCCTTCCCATAGCAATTCCATAAAACTATAGGTTTTAAACTTTTAGTATCATGGACCGCAGAAGAATATGCATCTTATCTAGCATTTGTACCCTATAGAATATATCCGTGCTTATGATTTTGTTTCCAAATTGAGCTTTTCACAGGGCTCCCTAGAAATCCATCTTTGACCATCCAAATAAGAACCCAGGCGCTGTACCCATGAGGGGATGGGTTGGGAAAGGTGGGCATAGTCTACATTTTATTCTCTTGTTCTCTTACAGGATGATAGCCCATGAGAGCTTAACTATTTATAATCGCAAACTCAAGGTAATGCCTCTCACATCCTGCACTAGCAGCTGTAGATTTCCTTGACCTTCCTCATTTCAGAATCTGGTTTTCAGAATCTGATTCTCAGAATTGCAGCTGGCGCTTCTGCTCGGCTTGGTCAAGTGTGAGGGCGTCCCCAGTCCCACGGCTCCAGCCTTCACGTCTTGGA
The DNA here is from genome assembly GCA_004026545.1 of Mormoops blainvillei. Taxonomy (NCBI): domain Eukaryota; kingdom Metazoa; phylum Chordata; class Mammalia; order Chiroptera; family Mormoopidae; genus Mormoops; species Mormoops blainvillei. The sequence continues at coordinate 11,864 of PVJD01017075.1, forward strand.
ATCCATGACCAGGCCCTTCCTCCAGAAGAGCAGAGAAATAGTAATTGCTTTAGATATTTCTTTCTTGGGATTATCAAGACCCTGCAGAAACTGGCTACCTTCAGGAGAGCCACACTCTACAAACAGCTGAAAATCTTTCCTGTTTCCGAAGTGCCCCCCGACACACACACACAAAAACATAATTTCACTTTGGCACTGTATTTTCTTAAAGACAGTACTTGGTTCATCACACCAGCCCCTTAGCACTCTTTCCTTATTTCCTGCCTCCAGAGATGGTGGATATCACAGAACTTTCAGTCCCCCGAAGGGGCATGTGGCTATCTTTGCGGTGGATCATAAGCCTTCAGGCTTGGAGGATTTGTGTTACAAAAGGTGCTTTTGATGGTTTCCATCTTCCCACCTGCTTTGGACGATCCATTTAGCCTAGATCCAAATTTACTTGTAGACCAGGTGTTTAGTTCCCCTACCCTAATGTTCCTGAACTTGGACGGTCCTGGGACAGACCTCACTTGCCGATGGACCCTAAACTACACACTGGCTCATGTTTCTAATTTTCTTCTACCGTGTGGAGTTCACAGGAGAAAAAAGTGTCCTAGAAAAATTGGCAAAAGAAAAAAAAAATGTGATGCCAGATAGAGCAGTTTGCCCTTGACCAAAAATGATTTATTGACCTTATGAAGAGAATAGCAAAGTACTTCCCCATCATCCTTTGTATTTGTCATGAGAAATACTCCCCACCTGAGTCCCCCTACCCCTGGCCCACTTCCCCGCTGCCCCTCCCATATCTAACCCCACCGGATAGACCAGCGGGCGCTCCTCAGTCCCCGCAGAGGCGCAGTCCCTCCCCGTAAATCCAGGCTGCTGGTGAGGCTGACACTTATCGGCCTGGGAAGTAGGAGAAATACCAGAAACCCAGGCTTCCTCCCACCTGCTGCTTCCCACAGCACCCCCCACCCAGTGGGTGAGGGAGCAGGTGGGGTCAAGGGATGGCACGGAAGCATGATGAGCAGCCCCTGGCAGACAGGAAAGGCAGAGCCGGAGGAGAAAAAGGAACCCCGAATGCGTGGGGAGCGGTGGTCCGACAGAGGAGGACTAAACCTTGGCTAGATACGGAGCTGGAAACAGCCCGGCAGGGAAGGATGACAGAGAGGCGCCAGTGACTCCCGCAGGCGAGTTACTCTCCAGTGTTTCCGGGCGTTGGAATCACTGTGCAGCATCGAAACCTCACCTTCCGCTTTCTGGAGAAGAGAGATGGGACACCTAACTGGTGTGGGTTCAACGCGCTCTGGGAGCACACAGGTTTGAGAGCTTGCTGAGCGGTGTTCCTTCCTGGTCTGGGAGACATTTACGGAGGGACAAGAGGCTTTGGGCTGGAAGCCTCCTAGTGACCAAGGAGGAGCACAGTGCTGCTGCCCAGCTGAGTGAATGCCCTGTGGGGTTGTCCCTCAGGTCGTCACCCCAAGCCCCTCCCCCGCACTGCTCTCACACCTGCTTCGACCCCAAGCAGATCAGATGTGGCAGTGTGGGGGGTCATGTGATGGAGAGATAGCTATAAATAGCTGGAGGTGGGCATGCTGCCCCAGACGCCTTGGGGACAGGCAAGAGGACAGGCTTAAGAAGCTGTACTGGGGGGAGGACCGGGGCAACCAGGCCAAGCCTGGTCGGGGGAGGGAGCATGGAGCCATCTGAGTCCCAGGGTCGTGGGGGCGAACAAAGCTGGTGGGGCAGTGCCCCCCAGTACCAGTACATGCCCTTTGAACACTCCACCAGCTACGGACTGCCCTCCGAGAATGGGGGCCTCCAGCACAGGCACCGGAGGGATGCAGGCCCCCATCCCAACTCCCACCCCCGACAGGTAAAGTCCTAAGGGGAGGTGGGCGGTGGGGCGGTGGAGCCAGGGGCGTGATGGGCTGGGGGCAATTAGGAATTGGGTGAAAGGAAGGAGCAGTGTTATTTTTTTTTAACTTAAAAAGTGCATGGCAATGTGTTCAAAATATGACGACTGTTGGAAGGGCTGGGCCTGGCTCAGCATACACGCGTCCGTCCTTTTATATAACCTTTGCCAGCAGATCTCCCAAATCCTATGGGGGCGGCAGGGCCACGCGTGCACCAGGAGCCCGTGCTTATTACATAAGCTACACGAGCGGTCGGCCCAGGAGCCCACGTCTCTGCATGTGCAAGCTCCCTCACACCCTCACCCACATGCAGCGCCCTCCACACACCGGCCTGTGATCCCGTTAACCAAGCCCACAGGCCACTGCTCCCCTTTCAGACTGGACACCCCCCCCGCTCCTCCCCAGCCCTGCCCAGCAGCCATGCTGAGCCCTGAACCAGCCTACACAGACTTGACTCCTTCCTTGTCCTCTGGGTTTGGTATGGATCATCCCTCCTCAGGGGGCCCTGGGACCCACGGGAGTGAGGCAGCTTGTGGAAGGGTGTGCACGGAGTGCCGCCGGTCGGTAGTGTCTTCCCACTGTGTCCCAGGTGGGGCGTGGATGGAAACACTACCTCCCTGGATCACTAACCTCATTCCAGGACATGGAACAGCCAGGAGCAGCGCAATTAGTGCGTGCCTATCCGCTACTCGGGCTGCAGCTCTGCTGCCCGTATTGTGAAATTAGATCTCTTTTACCCAGGCTCCCCCAGAACCAGCAACAAGGCCTGGCCTGACCCTGGCCCCAGGGGAGGGAGTTGGTGCAGTGTGGGTGGAGCAGGCTGAAAGCGGGTAGAACCCTTGCTCCCTCCACCCCGAACACACCTGCGCTACCTGGGGCTGAGAGCCACGGCTGCCAGATCTGAGGGGCGCTCCTCCGCCCTCTTCACATTTTGGGGAGCATCTAATGACCCCACTCTGGGAAGAAGTGGATGGACGTACCTTCTCAGGACTGGCTCCCGTTTGTGCATTACACACCCGGGGAGCAAGGGTTGGGCTTTTTCTGAGCTTGGCCGAGCCCCTGAGGGGCCCCCAGTAAGGCTGGACATGCTGAGGCACAGTGCAGTCAAGAGCCACCATGTCGGCAGTCTTAGGACGGAAGTCGGGGGGTGGGGGGAGGCGGTCTTGGGATATTAGAGAGACTGGCTGAGACCCCGTAAGCAGAGTGACAAAGAAAACTGCTCACGGACGCAGATGCACAGATGGACTTCAGAGTAGGAATTGGCCTCCTTGATGAGGGCTGCCATGGACCAGGATGCGTACAGATGGAGAAAGGGTGAGGGTGGGCAGGCGGGGGTAGAGAGGGGAGTGTGCGGATGGAAGTGGGCAGCGGAGGGCAAGGAGGGCCACGGAGAGACCCTCCGTGAGGCCTTCGACACCTAGGACTTTAAGAGGTTGTTTGTTTGTTTCTGTGGGTCTGCGTGCTTCCCTCTGTCTGTCCCTTCCGCCTCTTCCACAAGACAGACGTTTCCCGTTCTCCCTCTGTCCAGGTTCATGGCCATCACAAGCAGCAATTCTCAGACAAGGAGCAGGGCATGGGGACGCCCAAGCAGATGGGCTCCAGGGCTACCATGGACAGCACAGATGAGGACCACTATTCTAAATGCCAAGGTGATGGGGACTGAGCAGTAAAGGAATGTGGAACAGAAGGAGGGGCAGGGCTTCAGAGAATACTTTAGAGGTCCCATTGCCTATGTCCCACCCTGCCATCTGGACATGCACCCCGAAGCCCTCCTCCCAGGACTAAGGAGAGGCATCTCTCCCCAGTTCCTCCTCACCTTGCCTCGTTCCCCACTTCCCCGCCCAACCAGCCCCAAGAAATGGGCTTTGGAAAGGAAGCCAAGGACCTGGTAGGGAACTGACCTTCAGTGCCTTTGGAAGGGGCAGCACCGGGCAGAGAAGGGAAGAGTGAACGAGACACTCAGACAAGACCCTAAGCGACTGAGACATAGAGACAAGATCTCCCCTCCAGTCCTCCGTCACATACCCGAGCAGCGACTGGTTACTGCCTTCTTTATCCCCTTTTCTCCCTAGACTGTATGTGCCGCCTGGGACGCGTGGTGAGAAGGAAACTGGGAGAAGACTGGATCTTTCTGGTGCTCCTGGGGCTGCTGATGGCTCTGGTTAGCTGGAGCATGGATTATGTTAGTGCCAAAACCCTTCAGGGTAGGTTTCACCTGGCCCTGTGCCCTCGGCCTCTCCCCTACACTGTGACTATGTCTAGAGTTTCTGCCTAGGACAAGCTGGAAGTGTTCTGGAGGGGGACATTGCACAGAGGAGATCAGGCCCAGAACAAGACCAGGCTGGACCAGACCCAGATCCATTTCTCCAGCCCCTTGCGCCGGCCACCAGCCACGCTGTGGATGCCCCGCTATTACTCACCCTAGTTTTCTCAGGACTTGCCCGGCTTGGGCGCTAAACATCCTGAGACCCAGGAGGACCTCAGCTCCGTGCAAACCAGGGTGGCTGGTCACCTTTGTGGTCTCTAACATCATGGCCACAGTCCCAGCTCAGCTGTGGTTTGCGGCAGGGATTCCACCTCCTACGAGTGGAATGGGTCAGGGCATGTCCAGTAACTGAGGTTTCCCACGCACCTGTTCCGCGAGAAGAGTACCATCTCGCGAGATTCAGTGCGATAGGCCTGCTGAGAGCATGCTCCTGTGGGGTGGGGTTGGGGTTGAGGCTGGGGTTGCGGGGTGGGTGGCGGTGACCTCGCATCCACGCTGCCCTGAGCCCAGACACATGTCTCCGCAGCCTACAAGTGGACCTACTACCAGATGCAGCCCAGCCTGCCGCTGCAGTACCTGGTCTGGGTCACCTTCCCACTTATTCTCATCCTCTTCAGCGCCCTCTTCTGCCACCTCATCTCTCCCCAGGCTGTTGGTAAGAACTTCCCCGGGGAGCCTCCCAGGTCACGTCGTCAGCACACCCTCATTGTCCTGTGGGCCCTTCCTCCCCACTTCCTCCCTCGCCCAGCTCTCCCGGCAGCCCTCGCCCCTGCTTGGTCACCATCCTCCCCACCAAAGCCCCCTCCCTGCGCCCCCATCCCCGCGTCTACTGTCCGGGTGGCCCTTTTAACCTCCAGCCTGAACCTGCGCACAGTCATTTTGTAACCCCGTCAGGCTCTGGGATCCCCGAAATGAAGACAATCCTTCGCGGGGTTATCCTGAAGGAATATCTCACACTCAAGGCCTTCGTGGCCAAGGTCGTGGCGTTGACTGCAGGGCTGGGCAGCGGCATTCCTGTGGGGAAGGAGGTAGGTGGCTGTCCCTGAGGCGTGAGCTGGGCACGGGGTGGCTCTGGGAGCAGATGTGGACACAGGCACAGTGACCGGAGCCAGGGCCAAGGGCACAAGGGAAATCAGGGAGGGGAAGTACCTGGGAAGGTCCTTGTCCTGGGGCAGAACCATGGAACTGGCAGAGCTGGGAGGGCCTGAGAGCAGCCCCCCAACCTGGGCACTGTTGACATTTGGAGCTGGATAATACTGGATCCAGGGTGCAGTCTGGGGTGTGGGAGGATGTTTAACAGCATCCCTGGCCTCTGCCCCCTCGATGTCAGGAGCAGCCCCCAGGTGTGACAACCAGAATGTCTCCAGACACTGTCAAATGTCCCCTGGGGTAAGGGAGGGGGATCTTCCCCAGCTGAAGAGCAGCACTGCCTTAGAGACACTCCAGGCCAATGCCCTTCTTTTTTTTGTTTTTTGTTTTTTTTGTTTTTTTAAGATTTTATTGATTTTATTTTTAGAGAGAGGGGAAGGGAGGGAGAAAGAGAGAGGGAGAAACATCCATGTGTGAGAGAAACATCGACTGGCTGCCTCTCACACACCCCCAACCTGGAACCTGGCCCGCAACCCAAGCATGAACCCTCACAGGGAATCGAACCCGTGACGTTTCGGTTCGCAGGCCGGCACTCAGTCCACTGAGCCACACCGGCCGGGGCCTGATGCCCTTGTTTTAATATGTGACAGCTGAGGTCTACAAAGAGGCTGTGCTTCCTTCAAGGTTGAGCTCATGCGCGTGCTTGTCCTGCTGCCGTCAGTGATCCACGCCGCAGCCAGAGTCATCTTTTCAGGGTGGAATCAACATCTGACCTCTGCACGAGAGCTTTTCTAATGGCTTTCCGTTCTTAAAATAAAACCCAGAGTTCTTGCTGGGGCCTCAGAGGCCGGTGAGGACCTGGCTCCTCTCTGTCTCTCTTCCGTCCTCCCAGGCTGCCCTTCACTCACTATATTGGGGTGACGCGCCTTCTTCCTGTCCCTCGACCATGCAGGCTTGTCCACCTCTCAGGGCTCCTGCACTTGCTGTGCCCTCAGCCTGGGACACTCTTCCTCCTGAGTCCCATGTGGCTCACGCCTTCATTTCAACACGACACTGCTCATGTGTGACCTTCCCGGAGCACCATCTCGACACACATCCTCCATCCCACCTCATCTGTCACTCCTGTCTCCGTCCCCTTGCCCTCCCTCAATTCCTTCCCAGGCCTTGGGATTTTCTGAAATGATAAAATGCCGGTGTGTCACCTCCCTTTCTCTCTGGGACGAAGTTCCAGGAGGGCAGAATTTCTGTGTTACCCCCTTCTGTGTCTCCAGCTCCTTGGTGCAGTGCCGGGAGCAGTAAGTGTTAGCACAGCAAATGCCTCCAAGCCTCCCATCTGGACCCCTGCTCCTGACCCCGCCCCTCCATCTCTCTCCCAGGGCCCCTTTGTCCACATTGCCAGCATCTGTGCTGCTGTCCTCAGCAAGTTTATGTCTGTGTTCTCTGGTGTCTATGAGGTAAGGCTGAGAAAGTGAAATGAGGTGGGGCTGCGTGTGTTCAGGGTGTCGGGCGGGCTGCCTTTGCTCCGGGCTGGCCGCGGCGACGCTGCAACGGAGCATGGCGCTAATCCATGTTCCCCTGTTCTCCCCCC
>PVJD01017076.1:0-18474 GCA_004026545.1 Mormoops blainvillei
GCCCCACCCTCCCCTTGCTCTACATTTTTAATAGCTGCACAATATTTTGCTTTATGGAAAAACCACAATTTACTCCCCCATCAGTATAGCTGGATGGTTAGATTGCTTTGGGATTCTTATTTTTAACACATCATGCTTGATGCCATCACAGGCCAGTCCTCCAGAAGCTGACAGATGATGTAGGAAACAGTAGATGTTTCCTCCATCCAGGAATTCCGGCTTTTGAGCATTACTCCCTTTCTCCTGGGTAGTGCCATTCATAACAAAATTTCCAGCATTTCTCCACCGCGATTCTTGGTGTCCAGTATTTGGCTCTGCTAGCACGGATGGACACTTTCTGTTTTATAATAATTGATATTAGCTAATCAGTTTTAGCTTAGTTAACTGGGAAAATGGAAGTATAGTTGTGTAAAAAGTGTCCTTTTAAAAAACAAGATGTAGCTCTGGCTGGGTGGCTCAGTTGGTTGGGAGCGCTGTCCTGTGCACCAAAGAAAGGGCTGCGGATTCATCCTCGGTCAGGGCACATACCTAGGTGGCGAGTTCGGGTTCGATCACCGACTGGGCACCTACTAGGGGCAACAGCGACCAATGGATATTTCTCTCTCTCTCTCTCTCTCAAATCAATGAAACATATCCTCAGGTGAAGGTTTTTTTTTTTTAAATGAGATGTATATTGTAATATTTAGGAGTGAAATGTCACAATATCTTTAAAACTTCAGCAGAAAAGGTGATGAACAAGGTGAAATGTAAACAATTGTTAAATATCTGATGTCTTTTTTTTTTCACAAAGAGTAAACAATCAACCGGGAAAAATCAAAGAAAAAGGATTGCTTCCTTTAAAGGAGTAAGAATCCATTCTCGTATTCCTCCAAAGTTGCTGCCATTAACGTGTGGCCTGGATAGGGTTTCAGTAGCAGCTGAGTGAGATCCCAAGGGAGTCAAGACAGATGAGCAGGTTCCTTTCGGTCTGACTGGTGTGTGAAAAGAACCCAAGGTAGCCAACCGCAGAAACCACGCTCCTCCAGCACTGTGCAGCTCCTCGGGGACGCTGCGACGTGGTTCCCTCCGCCCCCGAGGGCACCCGAACCACGGCGGGGCAGCGTTCGATGCTCGGGGCGAGGGCGGTCCTGTGGTCTGACCTGGGCTGAGTGGGGCGAGAGGCGGGAGAAAAGCAAGGTTTCCCTCCCCTCGAACCCTTTGCAGAAGGGCAGGTACCTTTTACCTCACCCACCTGGAAGCTGGGCGGAGCAGGGCCGGCCCAGGCTGGGGGAAATGGGCGGTCTGTGCCCAGGCCGCTACCCTCACCTGCCGCCAGGAGTGCCCGGGCGGCTGCAGGGGGCGGACAGCTTGGGGTGGGGAGCGCCGCACACCTGGCCGCGGGCCCCACACGCCGCAGCAGCGGGCCCGGCAGGGGCAGAAGCCGCACGCCAGGTGCGGGCGGGGCCGCAGGTGAGGGCGGCGAGCCGGGCCGGGTCGCGCTGCCCCGCGGAAGTTTCTTGGCCGGGAAAGGTGCAATTGCGTGCAGCTATTCTTGGTATGTCAGGCGGGCCCGGCAGCCTCGAGCCGCGGGGGACGCCTCTTCCAGCGGCCGCGGGAGGTGGAAGGCGGCCTGGCGGGCGGAGGCGGGAAGGTTGCGGACGCTGGGAAGCGTCCCCTCGGGGCGGAGCTGCGGTCCGCGTGGGCAGCGCGGGAGCGGGAGCGTGGCCCGGGGCCGGGCCCCCGGCGGACCCTGGCATCCCCCGGCCCAGACAGTCTGACCACAAAGGCGGCTGCGGCCCGGGAGCCTGGGGAAGCCGCAGGGGGGCGGACGGAAGCGGTGACTGGGCGGCCCGGGGTGGGCTGGGGCGGGGCCACTCCGGGGAGGGCGGTGGCAGCACAGCGACTTTTGAAGTCGGAACAGTTGTCGGAGACGCGCACCGCCGCAACTGCTCCGCCGCGCGTGTCTTCTTGGAACTGGGGTCGTTTTCAAGAGTTTACAGAAAGCCACGTCTTCAAGTTCTTGTGGGTTCGAAACCCTACTGAGCTGTAGAGCGCGACGAAGGGAGGGAGAGCTCGGGCGTCCCCCAGTCGGAGCAGAGGCCGGGGAGGTGGCCGAGACGCGCGAGGGACCCCCTGCCTCTCCCCGCGCCCGACGGGTCTCTCTCTCCGCCTCTTGCCTTAGTCCTGGAAGCGATGCAGGAGATCGAGGCCGACTGCGCCGTAGCGTTCGCCGAAGCCCAAAGATGGGTAGAGGTGAGTGCCTTTACTCTCCTTTTTGCATGGCTTCGAGGTGAGGGCGCCCCCGCTACTCTGCGCTTCAGCCTCTTCCCCGGACCTTCCCGGGCGGGTGGCAGGCGGCTAGTTTGCGCGTGCACTTGGGTATACTCTCCAAGTTCTGCTTCTCCTCTCTGTTAACGTCCCGCTAAACTTTGCGCTGCCCTACCCTCGACGGGCTCGCCGCCGTCCCCAGAGTTCCACTGCCAGCGCAGAGTCGAGCGCTGACCACCCGGGTTCGAGGGCCTCGCAACCCTGTGGACCAGCCCTCGGAGCCACCGGGACCTCCGGGATGGCTATCTGCGGGCCAGGGCCGGCCGGTGGTCCTCAGGTGCGCTTCTTTGGGTGGCTAGAAATGGAGGTGCCCAACACATACCTGCGCGGGCAATGTATTAAGTGTGTGTTCTGTGGGAGGGCAGGATGGGGGAGTTTACACACCTATGGCTCCCCTGGAGAGATGAAGCCTCCGGAGCGCCGGGTGGAAGTCAGGGCTTATATTTATTCGGAGTCAGCATCGATGAGATCGCACATACCGGCGTCGCACTCAGCGAAAGGTTGCTACTTTCCCAGCTGTGCCTCAGAAACAAAGTCTTTCTGCATCTTTCTCTTAGAGAGAGAGAAAGAGAGTGTGTGGCTTTTAGAGGCTTCTTCATCAATATTTTAGGATTAACATCTGTTGAAAGTTAACAGGACTCCTAGCCGTTATTCTACTGGATGAAAAAGATGACTTTTATTTTACCTTATTTTTAAAATTTTTATTGTATTTTTACGATTACCATTTAGCCCCCTTCGACCCCCTCCCCTCCCCTCCCCTCCCCTCCCACCCTCCTCACTTTTAAAATGATGCTAAGACGTCTTCCCAGCAGATGTGAATCAGGAGCAATTGCTTGTTAGAGACTTGTTGCCTACACCGGCCTTGCAATCACTTAGGGGTTATTGATGCCAGGTGTTGGCTTAGTCATATTTAGTTCAAATTTAATAATGCATATTCCATTAATTCATATTTAAATATGGCTTCAAGTATTTAAAAATTCAGTTTAGGTTAAAGATTGGTCTGTAGAAAAACAACATATTCAAGAATCCCAAAGCAAACTGTTCAAAAATAATTCATTTGTCCTTAAAGAAAGAAATGTATATAGATTGAAAAAATAAAGAGAATAAACTTTCAAAGTTATAGTTTCTCCTCTCAATAAAATGTGAAATGTGAGTTGCATTACCCACAGGACAGTAGGGGATGTCTAAAAAATTAACTTTTGCTGTCTTTTTTGGACTAGAACTTTGAGCGAGTCTGAAGGTCACTTACAAAGGTGTGAGGGAAGGGCATGGGAGGTTAGGAGAATAAATGGTGTATTCTGAATTGAAATGAGAGTGGAAAAATTCCAGCAATGTAGTTAAGAGTAATAACTTTCCTCATTCATAAACTTTGAAAAGTCAGGGCTTCCAAAGGTAATTTTCCATTCGTTGTGTTTATTCTGCATAATTTTAGGAAAGAAATTGAACTTCCTTTTTGTGTTTGAGTGTTGGGGATGGAAGGAGGCAGAAGGGCAGAAATATAGGGCCATTTTTTTTATCATACATGGCTCCTGTGTGGAGTTGGCATCTACATGTCTCGTATTTGCTTGAGAAAATCTGTGCATATGCGTGATTTCACACTCTTTTCTTTTTTAGTATGCACACTTTTAAAATCTGAATATTCCTTGTTTATTGTAGCTTGCTCATAATTGTGTAGAATTTCTGTGAGAAGTTTCTGTCTAATAAAGTTGGGGAAGTGTATTGCGATAAAAGATTTAATAGTGCATGGTAAGTATGCTCATCTTCTCACTCCCATCCCACTCCATCTAAAAATGTTTTTCAGCAACTAAGGTGTTCTGTTTATCATTAGCAGAGCGCCAAATCTTTGTAAAGGTTTTGCTACATGATTTTAATATAATTAATGAGACTACAATAAAGACAGTTTTTTTCTAGTGCCCCAGGGAGCAAGGCAGTGTGTTCCTTGCAGACGTGTGAATAAACGGACTTGTATGTGTACATCACTTTGGTGTAATCTAGGCGCTTGAAGCGACAGGAGTGTGTCCACTCTTAGGTTTATTTATTTATTTTCATTTAGTGCCCAAATTTACTTGTCTCCTTAGCTTTGCCTTTACAACCAAAAGCACACATTTTAAAGTATTACTTTTGCCGAAAGAAGCGGAATGAACAACTCTTTCATTGTCATAACCTCTTTAATGCTGAGAACCCCTAATTTGAATATAAAATATTGGTTTCAAAGTGTGTTTTATAAAGTATTTTGGAAAGTAAGGAAGATTATAGTGTGAATCTTTCTTCTGCTTGCTAAGATTCTTGCCCCATTTTTCCTTTCTGATATACTTTCCTTTACATACATTGAAGCATAAGTGGGTCATTCATATATATATGAATGTGTATATGTATGTATGTATATGTGCGTGTATACGCACACATACACATGCATTATAATAGTATATTATATATAATTTAATCTGCTACCTTAATTCTCAGCTGCAGCTTTGAATAGCCCAAGGTCAAGAAACTCCAATAACCTTGTAAAACTTTGAGTGATGACCAGAGTCATGTCATTATGTCCTTACCATTTCCACTCTCCATCTGTGATTTTAAATAGCTAATGTATTATTGCCACGATCAAAGTTAAAGTTTTATTTATTTTATTTTGGGAGGGGGAGGGGAAAGGGTGAGGTGAGGGCTAGTGGTTGTTTTTCTACCAATTACTCTAATTTTATCACTTTTTATTTATTTCAAATTGTACTTAGATACTTTGGAGTGTAAATGTACTTAACTTCTGGTTAGTTGAATTTTTCAATTCAAGACAAATGTAGGACTGCCACCCTTTAAGATAATTCAACATAATGATATTGGATATTGTCTGGTTAGAAATGCTGTTTGGAATATTAATAATGTAGCAGAGCTGGTTTATGATTAAACACTGGTTTAAAACCAAATAGTGTAATGGTTTGAAGGCAAAAGCAGCGGGGAAGCTTGATTCTAGGTCACGGAGTGGGTGATGAAGAGGTAGAAAATGCAGTCTGGACCCTCTAATTTTAGTCATTTTCTGCAGCACCTTTTAATTTTCTATACCTAATAGTTTCCACTGTCTCTCTGTTTTGGGGCATTAAAATGTCTTGGCATAATTAGTCAACATACCAGTGAGATTGGAAACTGAGTATATGGCTCATTGCATTGGTTGGTCAACAGTTTCCAGTCTGTGCGTTAGCGTACCTCTTTCGGTTGAGGCTTAAGTACAGTAATAATATTTATGGCTGGAGCAGAGGAGCCTAACTTAATTCACCACCTCCCAGCTCACCTGCTCTTCCTGTTATCTCTGAGTTTGATTCTTTAGTATCACTGTCACCCTGTAGAAGGACCCAAGGGATGCCACCAGAGCTCATTCCCATGCCTGGCACCAGAATTTGAATCCTTCCCTAGTTGCTTCCAACTGGTCTGTTTCTCCATCTGCCCCCAGTTTTATCGTTCTGGGATGTACTGGTCATCACCTATGCATACCTTTGATGCTAAACTAAAGAACTGTACTCTGTGGGTACCCCATTGCTGTAGGCAAAATCCTTCTAAGAAGTTTCCCTCTTTTTCCAAACTGCATCCCTTCTACTAGTGATCTGGTCTGAAAGGATTTGCCCGGTTTACATGAATCCTCAGTGCATGCCAGTGTTGTCTGTAGATGACGCTCTCATGGACTTGTACCATTGCTTTCCAGATGTATGTAGAGCAGCAATTTTCAACTAGTGTGGCGTAAGAATGTTTAAAACACACAAATGCCTGACTATTTAGTCAGGGACACGGACCTCTTTTCTCTTAGATTGTCAAATAAAAAAATTGACAGCAGCCAACACACAATAGCTGTCAGGTGTGAATGAAATAAAAATTATACCTATTTTTTTTTTTTGTCAGAGCTGCAAGAAATACATTTTTTTGGTGTGCTGCAGAATTTTAATAATTAGTTTATGTGTGCCATGAGATGAAAAGGTTAATGTAGCCCTGGCTGGTGTAGCTCAGTGGATTGAGCTTCATCCTGTGAATCAAAGGGTTGCTGGTTCGATTCCCCAGTCAGGGCACGTGCCTGGGTTGCGGGCCAGGTGCCCAGTAGGGGGCGCAGGAGGCAACCACACATTGATGTTTCTCTCCCTCTCTTTCTCCCTCCCTTCCCCTCTGTCTAAAAAGAAAATAAATAAAATAAAAAAAAAAAGAAACGGTTGATATTGAGAGATGTAAGAGTAATGTAAAATTCATTTGAAAATGTTGTTGAATTCATAGAAGCTTTTTTTGGTAATTACATATTAATTTCAATGAACAGATAGTAAACCTGAAAATCCTAAAGTGGTAAAAATTTGTTAAATATTTTAAATGTTAAAAAGCAATTCTTATACTAACTGTTGCAGTTAAAATGCTTTTGAAATGCAAACTTGATCTTGTTATCGTTGTTTTCTGGGGAGCCATGAGATTTTAAAGTCTACAACCTTTACATGATGCTGTGAAGTGAGAATTGCACAATATATGTACGTCAAGTCATTATGCTGAACACCTTAAACTTATACAGAGCTGTATGTCAATTATTTCACCAAACTGGGGAAAAAAAAAAAAAGACAGAGGAAGCACAGTTCTGGAATCAAGTCATTGTTTAAGTCCTGGTTCTGCCATTTAACTCCTGTGGGTCTCAGCTTTCTTCTTTGAACCCCCCATGGTGGTCGTGCCAGTTAAATGAGATGCTGACTGGAAGGCAGTCGTGCTCCCCGGTCATCGCTTGCGTTTCCTCGAACACAGGGTGCCATTTCCTCCCCTCCAGGCTGCTGTGCATCTGCTACGCCCTATGCCTTGTTCACCTGACACTCATTACTGCCCTTCGTTCCTCCTCGCTTGGGCTAAAATCAGCCTTTCCGTGAAGCCTTTTCTGAACCACCGAACCTTCACCCCCACCCGTTCCTCTCTCTTTATTGCTCGTGGAAACCTCTCTTTTTGCACTCTGTTGGTAAAGCCTATCCATTTTTTCCATATTAGATTGTGACCTAACTGAAAGCAGGGCCAGTATCTTATCTTTTGCTGAAGGATTTGGCATGATACTTGATGAAAAGGCTGTAGGTTTAACATCATTTAAGAGTAAGCTTTTAAAGTCAGATAATTGGTACAATGAAAGTTTGCCCAGTGTATAGCAATAGGGTCTAGGAGGCAGCCCGAGTGGGCCTGGTGAGTCAGGTGGGCACCCAGAGGAGGCAGCACGGGAGGGGAGGCTGGAGTGAGGCTAATGCTTTTGCCCACTGGGCTGGGACATGGAGGCTTGATCAGGTGTGAGGTCTTGAAGTTGCCTTCAGCACAACTTTGAGGAATTGCTCGGAGTAGTTTTGTTTGCTTTGGCAATGTTCCCATGCAGTGAAATGCATAGGTTGTAAGTGCACATTAGCGGGAGTTTTGTTAAAGGTACATACGCATGTAACCGGTACCCCAATGGAGATAAGAAATGTTTTTGTCACACAGAAAGTTTCCTTCCAGGGGGACCATCAGTCTCCACCTCCTGTAGGTAATCGCTCTTCTGATTTCTGGCATCACAGATTTCTCAGGGCACTTTGGAACAGCCATAAAATGTGTTTATATCAATTTGTTCCTTTTTGTATGCCGCATTTTACTATTTCTTGAGCAGATCTTTAGCTGGCAAATAAGAAAGGATCCTAGGACAGGAGGGGAGGGAATTTACAAAATCCTTGTGGGAAGGAACTGATTCACACAAATAGAAACGAGGGCAGGGATGTCCTTAGAACAGCCTGACTCCAGGAAGTGTAAACAGATCAGTCAAGGTATTTCCTGAGGAACAGGGAGGATTCCAGTATACTGTCAGTCATTCTGGATCCTTCCAGTGTACTGGTGCACCGAAAGCTGAAAATGGACCTCTTTTGAAGTATAGGAAAGTACGAAGAACTGGTACCTTTAATAAAACAGAGTGTCCTTGAAACAGAGAAGTGGACTAGCTGGACCAAAGGGAATGAATGATTTTCTGGCTCTATTACCAAGTTGCCTACCCTCTGAAAGCTTTGTGCTAATTTGCAGCCATGAACAGGGGTGGAAGGTCCCAGCTTCTGCAGGTACTGACCAGAACTGAAAAATCGTCGTTTGCATTTTCCCTCTAAATAAATAGATGAAAGATACATAATGTTCTACTTTTTCTCAGATCACTAATGGTGTTAAGCATTTATCTAACAGATGATTCACTGGCTTTCCCTCACTGAGGAAGGATGAAGCTGATACAAGGAGTGTTCTGTCCCCTCTCAATGTGGTCACAAAACGATCAGGGTGCCCCTGGCCTGGTGAGGTGAGTCTCTGAGGTCATGGATAGGGCCATTAAGGAGTGTCCCCTGAGCTGTTTTGTTTTTCTTATGGGTTGTTTGGAGATAGACCTTTGGCATTCTCAACAAAATGATGAGATAAAGAACGGAACAGTTGGCCATTCTGAGGAAGCGGAGCACCTCGGTGTATCTTCGTCTGTTTGTAAAGCCTAGAAATTCTTTTTGTAAATTTCAATCATTTATTTATTGTTATTTTATTACTGTCGTCCCAGTATTTCCCTCTTTGCCCTCCTGCACCCATCCCACCCCCTGCTCCCACAGTCAGTTCCCACACTGTTGTCCCTGTCCATGGGTCATTCATTCATACATGTTCTTTGACTAGCCTCTTTCCGTTCTTTCCACCATTATCCCCCCCCCTCCCCCTGGTCACTGTCATCCTGTTCCATATTTCTGTGCCTGCTTCTCCTAGGCTGGGGGGAATAATGCCCGGAGTGTGTGGCAGGGAGTGTGCTGACTTACTCAATGCGTTTGTCACCTGTCCTTCTTTGCAGTGCTCTGGCGCTGTCTCTGTGGATGCTGAGCGCTTTGGCTAGAAGGAACTACTGTTGGGACTAACTGGTTCCTTTTACCTTTACCTTCCTTTTTATTTTTATTTTTTAAATATTGTTTATGCTATTACAGTTGTCACAAGTTTTCCCCCTTTGCCTCCCTCCACCCAGCCCCTCGCCCAACTCTCTCACGCGATCCCCACACCATTGTCCATGTCTGTGGGCCCTGAATCCAAATGTGTTCTCTGGCTAATCCCTTCACCTTTTTTCAGCCAGTTCCCACTGCGCCTCTCCCCTCTGACAACTGTCAGGCTGTTCCATGTTGCCATACCTCTGGTTCTGTTTTGCTTGTTAGTTTATTTTGTTTCCCTCTTTAAACTGCTTCTCAGCATAACAGCATTCGAGTTCTAGAAAAGCAGTTGTTATGAGGATGTTAAGAAATACAGAGCAACATCAGCAAGCTTGCTTGAGTCCTGTAGTTTGGAGAAAGTCGACTTTGAGGGGTGAACTATTTTATCCATTACCATCTGCAGATTGAGCTGTCTGTGCTGTTCCAGTCCCTGCAGTCCCTGACGGGAAGTCCTGGGTGCTTATGCAAGGAGTGAATGTTTCGTGTCCAGTCAGAAAGGTTGGCTTATTTATTGGGTTGGCGAAAAAGTCTGTTACATTTTTTTCTGTGTGAAGGCTCTAGCAGTGCTTAGCTGTCTTTGACTTCATCTGAAGCAATTTTGTTAGATTGTATTGTGACAGCTGTCATTTCAGTGTGCATTAAAAAAAACTTATCAAAATTGGTGAGTTTTTGTGCAGCCATTTTAATATTGGAGATGGAAGAAAATACACATTTTTGGCGTATTATGCTTTATTATTTCAAGAAAGGTGAAAACACAGCAAATGCAAAAAAAGATTTGTGCAGTGTATGGAGAAGGTACTATACTGATCAAATGTGTCAAAAGTGGTTTGTGAAATTTCTTGGTACTATTGACATTTTGGCCAAATAATTCTTTGCTGTGGGGCTGTGTTATGCATTGGAAAATGTTTAGCAGCACCCCTGGCCTCTACCCACTAGAAGCCCATAGTGGGAGAGAGCCAACATACTCAAAATGTCCAAATCAATAAAGTTATTGGTGAAAATGAAAACTGTGTTTCTTATTTTATGGAAAAAACTAAATGGATTTTTTGACAAACCTAATAATTGATGTTTGCAGATCGCCCTAAGACTGTTAACTGTCACAGATATATGTGAACCTGAGGAAATGATAAATTATACATACCTGTCCTTATGCTTTAGTTTCTGAAGATAATTATTGGGTGTGTTTCTTTAAAAATGCTTTTGATGTACACAGAGCTCTTAATAAGGATAGTAGCTGTCACATATGCACAACTTTGAGAACAGATTTAATGCACTCAGTCTGCCACTTGGCTCTAAGAAGATGGACATTAGCAAATTCTATAAATGAATCACAACCTAGGCCGATAAACAGCCTTTCCAGATTGTAAAATCCTCCCTGATGGGGTGCTTGAAGATTGGTTCTAATTTTTGGGTAAAGGATGCTCTATTTGGTGCTTGAGTAAATTTAGATGGTGTTGTACAGTACCAGACATTATGTATGTCTTTAAGTACAGTGGGAATTTTCATAAGGAGAGAGGATAGGAAAATTTTGTGTGGGTTCAGTGGGCAGAACTGGTAATCACTGATTGGTTACAGTGAGACTTTTTGTTTGGCTCCAGTATTTTGAAAACCCTTCTATAAATAAAGAGCTATCCTAGAGCTGACTTGCACAGTGAGATAACTTGCCAGGAAAGGTTTTACAAAAGAAGGTAACTGACAAAGCAACTGATATTTTTTCCCTCTGCCATGTGCCAGACATGTGGCAAGCGCATTATACATGTATACCCTTATAATGAAGGAGAAGTAAAATAACTTGCTCCAGGAAACACTAGAACTAGTAAGTGGTAATCGGGGATTTGAACCCAGACAGTACTCTACTGCCTGGGCGAATGACAGCGGCCAGTAAATTGTGGTACAGGATTTATAAGTCAGGAAGAGAATGGGCTCTTCATCCTCATTCCGTCCAAAGCTGTAAGGTTAGCTCTTTTCCATTTTTGACTAGTCCTGCACACCACAACAGGCTCTCTCTTGTGGTGTTAGTGCCCAGAGTGCATATGATGATCCGTTATTATATAAGCTACTGAATGGCTGATGACCACTCTTGAGCAATTGCAAACTGTAGATTTATGGATTACGTGTATCTACATGAATGGATTAGTGCTCAATAAACCATTTAAAGCATTATAAAAAGGAAGTATTTTTATATGGTGACACTGAGTTATATTTCAAGCTGGAGAAGGAGATAAACTTTATGTAACTAGTTTCTTCTGTATTGATACAATTTATAAAATTATTAGTTTTTTTTAAAAAAAATTTATTTATTGTTTTAGGAAGGGAAGGAAAGGAGAAAGAGGGGGAGAGAAACAACGATTGGTTGCCTCTTGCACATCCCCAACCAGTGACCAGGCCCACAACCCCCGTGTGTGCCCTGACTGGGAATCGAACTGGTGACCCTTCGCTTGCATTACAATACCCAGTCAGCTGAGCCATGCTCGCCAGGGCTCAGCTTCTTTTCTTATGTGGGCTAGTAGTTCATGGTTTAACAAAAATCCTACAGGCTGTTAGTGTACAGTGTTTTCAAAATATAAGTCATGCTTTTGAGAGGATACTTTCTTGTTAGTATTTTAGACATGTAAGTACCGAAGAAAAGAGCATAACCAAAGATTTTGTCTTCTTCACTAGATTGAAATTTGACCTTGGTGTCTGAGCTTGGAAGAAAATATCTGAATTATTTTCTTATACCACCATTTTATAATATCCAAAGAAAATGAGTCATCGTGGATCTCCTTATACACTTTGATTCTGGAATTCTTTCTCGTTAGACTTTTAAAAATTATTTATTTATTTATTTAATTGTTGTTCAATTACAGTTGCCCCAGTTTTCCCCTGTTGCTCTTTCCCACCCCGCCCACCCCTGCTCCCCCAGTCAATCCCATCCTGTTGTCTATGTCCATGGGTCCTTTTTACAGGTTCTTGGACTAGACCCTTCCCCTTTTTCCCTCCATTATCCCTCTCCCCCTGCCCCTCTGGTCACTATTAGTTTATTTCTTATTTCCATGTCTCTAGTTCTGTTCTTCTCGTTTGTTTGTCTTTTATTCTGCCTCGGCCAGGAGAAAAAATAAGCAAATTTTTTACCTTTATTTCTTGAGTGGCACATGATTAATTTGGAACTTTTGTCCAGAGAAGATATTGTCAGTCTGTCAACAGCAGCAGACACAGTTGGTCACACTTTCCTTCTTGAAACATTTCCTTCAGTTGCCCTCTGGATTTTTCTTCCATTTTACTTGATATTTCTGATTTTACTTTGCTGAATCCTCCTAATTATTTTGATCAGTAAATATTAGAGTGGCTCTGGGCTCATCTTGCCATGTCTTCTCCTCTTTATCCACAATCTCTCCTTAGCAGTTATTATCAGATCCATAGTTTTATACATGTTCTGTATGATGATGATTTCCATACTCGTATTCCTGGCCTCTAGACTCATATATTTTCTACTAAAGCAGCGATTTTCAACCCTTTTCATTTCATGGCACTTGTAAACTAATTACTAAAATTCTTTGGCACATGAAAAAATAGGTTTAATTTTTATTCATTTACACTGGACGTTTATTGTTGTGTTGACTGCTATCATTTTTTTTAATTATTCAACAATTTAAGGGAAAAAGGGTCAGTGTCCCTGACTAAATAATCAGGTGTTTCATGTTTTAAAAATTCCTGCAGAACACTGATTGAAAATCACTGTACTAGAGATTTCCAATTTTAGGTTATATAGGCACATCACACTTAGTGTAAAACAACTCTTAGTTCTTCCCCCTCCCTGCTGTCTACCTACTCATACCCCCAGTGTTTCCCACCTTAGTTAATGGCACCACTGTTGACCCTCTTGCCCAGGTCTCCAACTTTGAAGTCATTATTGTCTTATTTCTGTCATATGCCACATCCAGCCTGTCAAGAAATCCAGTAGGTGCTATCTTCAAATATGTCCAGAATCTGACCACTTCTTTTGATATCCCCTGTCACCTCCTGGCTTCCAAAGTAACAACCAGAGTCCTCTTTAGAAATGAAAATGGTGCAAACCAGATATTATTCATCTAACTCTGTCTTCTCCTCCCCCACCAGCCCCGCCCCACAATGACTACCCGTTACTCTCAGAGTAACATCTGAATTGTGACACCACGATCTATCCCTCGCGTGCCTGTCTCATCTCTGCCCCAGCTCTTCATCTCGCTTACCGTGCTGGGATCATACTGGCTTTCTGCTGTTCCTCACGTGTACAAAGAAGAGTTTTATTTTAGAGCTTTTGTGTTACTATTCCTTCTGCATGACTACATTTTTTCTCACTTTTTCAGATCTCAGCTTAAATGGTGCCTCCTCTTCTTTTGTTCCCTCCCTATAAAATAATTGCCATTGTCATTCTATACTCTTATGTTTTATAGCACTTGTCATCACTTGGCTTCTGTATGATGTGTGTGTGTGTGTATACATATTATATACAATACATTTTATATATCATATATACATATATAAACATACATTTGTATATATATTTAAATTTGGTTGTTATTCCCACTAGAATATAAGTGCTTATGATCAAAGGCTTAATTTGTTTCCAAGCCTTCAGTCATGCCAGCTGTTTAGTAGGCACTCAGTATATATTCACTGGATAAATAAATGAGTTAATGAACAGATATCTTTTAATTCTTTATACTTCAAATCTTTTCACCCCTGTAATATGACTATTTCTGGCTGTGCTTCTTCACAAGGAGAAGTTGGTTTTGCTGTATTAAGATTTTTCTTCTTCAAGTTCAGTTCTGGATTATATTTAACACATTTTTTTTAAACAAACTTAAACCATGAGCAATGGGCTTTGTTCATCTCATTGTAAAGATACCCAAAGATAAACAAGTATCATAAGATAATAAACATCCCAGAAAATTTGAAGATAAGTCTCCTTAGCTAAATATTCTGCGCTGGGGACGTACATTGTCATGAAACTTTGGGAATTAGTCAGAAAAGTATCTTACAGCTCTCCGATTAGTGAGCTCTACCTTGAGCATGGATGCTGCCCAGCTGCTAATTGGAGACAGAGAAGCAAGAAATAGCTTTACCCTGATTAGAAATAAAAGAAAATGATTGAAAATTTGAGAACAGGAACATTTCTTCCTTCTGCCCCGACACGAACACCTCAGACCTACCTCAGGCTTCCCCGTTCTGCCCTTCAGGCCAGTCCTCCAGGATTCACACTGAAGTCGCTCAAACCTCTGAGGAGTGGAGGCTGTCGAAGAGCTGGGCTCAGGGTTGAGGGGAAAAGGGAAGATGAAACTCCCGGTCTATTTTGATTAAAACTAGCATTCTCTCAACTTGTTTTTTAAAGTTATTCCTCCTAGCTGTCATATGAATTGAGTGATAATGTTCTTTTTATAAATATGTATATTTTTTATAGACGAGAAAAGAGTGGCTCAGAAAAGTTGACCCTTTCCCAGCCCCGCACAGCTGATGCTGATAGAACCAGCATTGGAGGTTAGATTTTTCTAATGGAAAAACTCAAGCTCGCCACGTCATTCACCTTCCTCTGTTTCTCGCCCTCTTTTATAGTCGTACCTGCTGTTTGGGCACACACACCCTGTTGTGCTATTAGCTGTTCCATGTGTTGTCTCTGTCTCTCTCTGTTTTTCTTATTTCACAATTAGGGACAGCATAGGAAAAAATAAAAAATAAAAAGCACAGGAAAGCGCTTAGACTTTATATAAAATGCAGTATAAATTCGCATGAAGATAAGAACAAGTTCCTGCTCTCAGGGGTGTGATGAGCTTAGAGGCAGTGTGTGTGTGTCGTGAGGACGGGAACCCGTGAGCACACTTGCTTTGGTGGTTCTTTCTGCAGCTTGCCCAGACATGGAGGAGACAGTCACAGGGCAGCATGGAATAAAAATGGACGTGTTGAACAGCAAATCTGCAGGCAGTTTGAGGATGGGAAAAGCTCGTGGAAGCTACTAGAGAAGGTCTTTTTTGAGCTGGCTCAGAAAGATGATGGGCAGAAACTAATGTGGAAGGCAGTGCGTTGGGTAGAGGTGGCACTAGCGTGAGCAAGGGACCATTGGATTATCCTGTTGACAGGACAATGAAGCTAGAAGTCTACTTAGTGTGGAAGGTGCTTATTTGAAGGCAATGAGAATTACAGGACCAAACTGTAGACAAAGACCTTTTGATTTTTTTCTTCTTCTGTAATTGCCAGATCAGGGGATGTTGGAACCCATGGGACAGCACGGGTCAGTGAAGGGAAAAGACCATATCACAGAGGGAGAGAGGAACAAGGACTTAGCCTTGGGCAATGTCTTCTGTTAAGAGGACAGTAGGAGGAAAGGGAGGTCATGGTCAAAGAGCTAGACAGAAGACCAGGAATGTATAGGGATCTTAAAGGAACCCTTTGTTTTGTGACAGATGGAAAGAAGATTATCAACATTGTTCAGGACTAGAAGAAGTGATCAAGGGAAAAGAAATGGGGACAAGGCCATTGAACGTGGAAAGAACAGTCTCTCACTTGTTCACAGTGCAGCTTTGGAGTGTCAGTATGAGAGCCAAACCAAGCTTCAGAAAATTCTTCTGGAAAGTCTCAGTTTAGGGCAGATGCACCATGAGAGAATAGGTAAGAACAGTTAGCAAGAAATCAATATTCTCTTCATCTGGGTTAAGAAAACTATTCCCTACCTCCAGCCTATATTATTAGATGTATTAGAAGTACAAACCCTACTGATTTAAGGGAAATATACTTTAGGACAAAGGATCTGAAAAAAATCATTGTGGCCTGCTATCCAAAGTAGTAAAGTCGAAGCACTTGATTATGTTTTAGAAACCTGTGGCCTTGATGTGCTTGAGAGCATCTGGAAGTCGCTTTAATTTTCTGAATTTATTTAATCTTTTTCTAAACAGGGTCAATGTCTTTTTTGTCCCTGGGATTTTTAGCTGATAATAATTTGGTGAAGATACTTTATTTTGAATGTCCAGAATAGGGTATCTCAGTTTGATTTACTGAGTCTATGCAACTTAAAGTCATATTAATCTGGAAACAGATGCTAATAAAAAAGGAAGTAAAAGATTTCTAACTTTGAAAGATAGATACACATAGTTGCCACGAAGGTGTACGTTTTCAGCACGCTGTGTCTTTTTTTCTTTCTGTGTCCTAGAGAGGTGTCCTGGCAAGAGTGGCAGCGTTTCGGGTCATAGTATGTAGGCACAGCTCGTACACGGCAGATCCCAGCGTAGAATGTGACTGTGGACAAGGCATGTAGCTTCCCCAGACCAAAATTTCGACCACTACACAATGAGGATTGCAAGGTGGTGATCATGTGTAGAAAAAAATGTGGAGTATATGTAGGTACTCAACAAATAGTGCCATTATTATTATTATTATTATTATTATTATTATTATCATCATCATCATCATCATCAAATATTCACATAATCAGAAAATGGATTATTAAGTGATGAATTTCTTGCCTTTTCTAGAATGGCTAATTTTTAAGATCATGTGTACATATGTATGTGTGAATATGTCCATGCACTTAGATAACTTACTTTTTATCCTAATTTCTGATTGTGAATGTGGGTTTTTGTAAGTTCTTTCCATATTGTTCTTAAGCTGTAATAAAAATCTTTTAATGTATGAGAAATTAAGGTTAGAATGAACAAATACCTTCAGAGTAATGGGTTCTGTTTCCTGATGGTTTTTCTGTCCTTTTCTCTCTAGGGATCCTTATGTTCATTTTAGCACTTTTTTGCTATTGATTCTTTTCTGTCAGTGGACTTATAAATCGAAGGTGAGCAACTTGCCTGAGACTTTTAAGTTGAAGGAACAGGATTCCGCATTTATTGCGCTGTTGAAAACGCTGTCATGTGTTCTTGTGCTCACTGCTCCCTTCTGTTTAGCTCCCATCTATTTGAAGTTTCACATTAGAGAGCAGGGCGTGTAGATCAATGTGTTACAGTTCTTCTTTTCATTCAGTAAATAAATAAATAAATAAATAGTTTTCTCAATTAATTTTTGTCCTTTATGCACCTTTTTCATTCCTTAAGTTACTTTTCATGCTTGGTGTGTCTGAGCCATCCTTTCAATTCAGCTCTTCTGCTGTATTCCGTTTGGAAGAGACAATTGTAAGATTTTTCTGAGAAGAACATTTTATGATGTCTTACTGAAAATTAGCCTAATGAGCTATTTTAGAAAAGAGAAGCTTTTATGGTTTCTTGAAGAAAAGAAGTGCATTTTTAGGTAATTTGTTCAAAGGATAGTTTATACAATTGCCTGTTTTTAAGCCAATTTGCAAACATTTTTAGACTTGGAAAATGCTTGTAAGTTCTTAAAGGTATAACTTGCCAAATAGCTGATACTTTTGAAATTTGGCTTTAGTTCTGGTAGAAGAATGTGGTTGACAGCCACACTGTAATTTACAGTAATCCTTTTTTGTGTAAGAAAATGAATCTACTTTGCTTAATAAATTCCAGATGAGTTTCTGGCTCCTTGATTATTACCAAGTCATTTAAAATTCAGGTTTTATTATTCCATTTAGTTACAGAAACCCTCTTTGTACTTGTAATGACCAATGTGATGTTAAAGTCCTTTGCAAAACTGAAACACTTTGGGGAGACTTGCATTTTGAGTGGGTCATTTCGGGGCACAAACTTATGATGTGGTCAGTGCCTCTCAGCATTTGGCGTAATGTGGGACTCAAAAGTGTCAATCATCTCTGGACTAGCTTGTGGCTAGTCCAGGCTGGAAGGAGATCAATTTGAGGTTCTACTAGTGCCATAATGGAGAACTTTCTTGGAAGCCCACTTATATATTTCGACTTACGTTGGTCACCCTTATCTGCAAGAGATTCTAGAAAATGTTTTTAGCTGGACACATCACTGCTTTCAACGACATTGGGGTTCTGTTACAAAAGAGGAAGAGGTTGACAATGTGGACAATGACGTCTTTGCCACACTTTTTTTTAATTGTTCCTTTCTCATAGCATTTTGCTTTATGATGATTGCAATCTAATGTCTTAGCTCTCTGAGGATATTATATTATTACTGGGGTTTTTTTCTTGCTCCCAGCATTGTCTTTGTTTCTTCCTAGTTTCTTTCTTCCTTCCCTCCCTCCCTTCCTTCCATCCTTTCCTTTCCCTTTCCCTTCCTCTCTCTCTTCCTTATCTCCTCTCCTCTCCTTTCTCCTCCTCTTCCTCCTCCTCCTCTTCTTCCTCTTCCTC
>PVJD01017077.1:0-18699 GCA_004026545.1 Mormoops blainvillei
GAAATTACAGATAAATGAGGCACCTCTCTGTAGATGCTCTCAATCCATATAATGCTTTATAAAATTTAATTATAGTTAGATTTAATAGAATGCTAGCCCTGGCTGGTGTAGCTCAGTT
Source organism: Mormoops blainvillei (assembly GCA_004026545.1). Classification (NCBI taxonomy): domain Eukaryota; kingdom Metazoa; phylum Chordata; class Mammalia; order Chiroptera; family Mormoopidae; genus Mormoops; species Mormoops blainvillei. The sequence continues at coordinate 119 of PVJD01017077.1, forward strand.
GGTTGGAGGTTCGATAAACCAAAGGGTTGAGGGTTCGATTCCTGGTCAGTGTGCTTGCCTGGGTAAAAGATTTGGTCCATGGTCAGGGCACTTGCAAAAGAGGCTACTGACTGATGTTTCTTTCCCTGTGTCCTTCCCTCCCTTTGCTTTCTCTGAAATCAGCGGCGTGTCTTCAGGAAGGATTAAAAAAAAAAAAAGAATGCCAACCTTGCTAAACGTTATGAGGTAGTACAGTTGTATTTAAAGATATGTAATTGGCCTGTGGCTAGTGTAGCTCAGTGGATTGAGCCCGGCCTGCGAACCAAAGGGTCACAGGTTTGATTCCCCAGTCAGGGCACTTGCCCAGGTTGCAACCCACAGTGATGTTTCTCTCCCTCTCTCCCTCCCTTTCCCTCTGTCTAAAATTAAAATAAATAAAATCTTTAAAAAAAAAGGTATGTAATTGGTGCAGAATTACAGTCTTTAAGTTGATCATTTTTAAGTGTAATAGGTGATTTAAGATTCTGACTAGACATTTTGCTGATATTTGTCCTTCTGTAACTTGAAGTCTTTGTTTAGTCAGAGACAAGTCAATTGGACAAGACAATTAACATTTGTTTTATTTTTTGTTTTTAATTAGGCAAGTAAAACTTGAGATGGATCAGTACAAAGAAGAGCTGTCTAAAATGGAAAAAGAAATAACGCACCTAAAACGAGATGGAGAAAATAAAGCAATGCATATCTCTCAGTTAGACATGATCTTAGAACAGACAAGGATGGAACTAGATAAGAAAACAAATGCTGGTAAGCAACAAGTTAGCTGAGCTTAGCTGCCTGCATATTTATATTTAAAGAATTGGACTAAAGAAGAATTTGGGATGGCGTAGTTGAAAGGGAGAATGAATAGTCAACATTTTGCCTCTGGTAGATGAATAATAGAATGGAATATTTTTAATTATAATTACTTATAAATTTCATTTTCTTTGAGAGCATAGCATTTTATTTATTTATTTATTTTTGGTATATTTTATTGTGTATGCTATTAGAGTTGTCACCTTCCCTCCCTTTATCCCCTCCGCCCTGCACCCCATCCCATCATCCAAATTTCTTATTAATAAATTGTTTATATATAGTTCTAAAATTATTCTCTTAACAGTGAAGGAGTTAGAAAAGTTACAGCATCACACTGAAACTGAACTAACAGAAACCTTGCAGAAACGGGAAGTACTAGAGACTGAACTACAGAATGCTCATGGAGAATTAAAAAGTACCTTAAGACAACTCCAGGAATTGAGAGATGTGCTACAGAAGGCTCAATTATCATTAGAGGAAAAATACACCACTATAAAGGATCTCACAGCTGAACTTAGGTGAATTAAATACAAAGAAATGATATTACAGTTACAAGTATTTCACTTTATTATTCTGAATCCTTGGGTCATACAATAATGTTTGTTGTTGAATTCTAGATGTCTAAACTTCTCAGTTGGTTCAGTATGGCTTTTCCCGGTCAGCCTATCCCATGCTCTATCTAATAAATTCAGGAGTTGCTGTTAGCTGATATTTTATCTTTAGTCTTTGGACCATTTTACACTGGTCCCCTCCTGTATTCCATAGTGGCGAAAAATGATTGGACCAGCATACTGCAGTGAGTAATAGTAAAATAATATTAATAATAATATTGTTCTTTGTATAAGCCCTTATTTTGTACCAGTACTGTGCCACGGAGTTCATATATGATCTTACTCATTTCTTTACAATAAACCTATCAGGTACATATATCACTTTTTTACACTTGAGAAAACTGAGACTTTAGAAAGTTAAATAAAATACCCAAAGACAGAGTTTTCGGAGTACAGAATTAAACACAAATATGTCCAACTCTAAAATCTAAGTTTAGATTAGCAGCTAAGTTCACCACATCTATGGTGAGTGGAGATGGAGAGCCAGACCAGAGCCAATGCATGGGAAATAGATTCTGAAAAGGAAAACAGAACTCCAATCCAGGATGCGAAATATGAAGTGAAAGAACAGCAAGAGAGCAGCAAGATGACCCAAAACCTTAAAGGTGTCGATTTATTGTAGGACCCCTTTCTCTTTTCTACCCACAAACTCATTTTTAGTAAATTTCAAGGAGCTTTAAACAGTGTGTGTCAGACTTTCAAACACCTATCTCCAGTAATAACCTATTTCCCAAACTCCAGACTCAAATATCTAATGACTTGTTTTCTCCACTTTGGTATTTTTAAGAGGCTTCTTAAGCTTGGCCAAAACAGAACTCTTTTTTTTTTTCCTGTCGTTCCTCTCTCATTATCATGCAATAGCTTTAACCAGAAATCTATGATTATTTTATCACGTGCCCTCCCTTTTAAAAAATTTAATCTATTAGTCATATCAACTCTATTTCCAAAATGTATTCTGAAATCCATTGATTTCTTGGCCTCTTTTCTATTACCACCTTAGAAAAAGTCATCATTGTCTCTCACCTGGTCTGTGGCTTCTCAACTGGTTTCCCGGTTTAAATTCTTGACCTTCCCCACAATCCGTTCTCCTCAGAATGGATTTAAGTTTATGATTTAAAACAGCAATCAGATCATATTAGTCTACAATTTAAACTTTCTAATGACTTTCCAAAAGATTCAGCATAGAACCAAGCTACTTGGGAAATCTAAATCAAAACCACAATGAGATACGACTTACACCATTGTGTATGAATGACCACAATAAAAACAAACAATCAGAAACCAGAACAGAAAATAACAAGTATCTGCAAGTAGGTGGAGAAATTGGAGCCCTCATACATTGCTGGTAGGAAACCAAAATGGTGTAGCTGCTGCACAAAACAGTTTGACAATTCCTCAATAAGTTAAACATAGAATTATTACATAACTTAGTAATTTCACCCTTAGATATGTACCTAAAAATAATTGAAAACAGGTGTTCAAATGAAAATTTTGCACAGATGTTCATAGCAGCTCTTCACAATAGACACTAAGTGGAAAGAACCCAAATATTCATCGGTAGTTGAGTAGATAAGCACAGTGTGTCATATCATACAAGGATTCAGCCTTGAAAACAAAATACTGGTAAATACTGCGACATGCATGATCTTTGGAAACATTATACTGAATGAAAGAAACCAGATGCATATTGCATAATTCCATTTATGTGAAATATCAAGAATTAACAAAACTATAGCAATAGAAGGCAGATTAGTGGTTGCCAGAAACTAGGGGGAGGGAGAATAGAAAATAACTGCAAATGGGTATGGAATTTTCATTTGAATAGATGAAAAAATATTAGAAATAGGTCGTGGTGATGGTAACACAACATTGTGAATGTATTTAATGTAACTGAATTGTTTACTTTAAAGTGGTTAAAATGGTAAATCTTGTAAGTATTTTAACAAAAGTTTTAAAAAATTCAAGCTCCTTATTCTGGAATACAAAATCCTGCATGACAAGGTTCCTGTCCACTTCTCTGGCCTCATTTCATACTGTTCTTCTTCCTGACCTATTTATTTATTTATTTATATTATTATTATTTTTTAAATATTCATCTGAGGACACATTTATTGATTCCAGAGAGATTGGGGGTGGGGAGAGAGAGAGAAACATTGATGTGAGAGAAACATTGATGGGTTGCTTCCCACATGCACCCCAACCAGGGACTGAATCTGTAACCTAGGTATGTGCCTTGACCCGATATCGAACTTATGACTTTTGGTTTATGGAACAGCATTCCAACCAACTGAGCAACACTGGCCAGGGCTTGGCATTTTTACTTTACGTAAAATTTCCCAAGATTTTTCCCTACCTTCCAACTTTGCTGTAGCTGTTTCTTTGGCCTAAAAGAATGGTTTTACAGTTAGCTTCTTTCCCTTCACATTACCTCAGAGGGCCCTTCCCTGACCACCTACTCTAAACTAACCCCCCAGTCACTATTTTGTTACTATTTAATGCCTTAACATAACACTTTGTATGGTGATATTTTTCTTGTTGAGTTGTTTATTATTTATTAAGCTTGATGTGATAAAGGACATCTATCTTGTGGACTATGAAGTCCACAATGCATAGAACCCTGACATATGGGAAGCATCCAGTGAGTATTTGCTAAATGATGAAGTGAGTGATTGGATGAAAGAAGTAAAAATGAAATATAAAATTACAGCTAATAGCTAAATTTTAGAAACTCAATTATTCGTATGGACAGCAGTTAGAGTTATCTTTAGAATTTATTTGATACTACTTTTAGAATATTAGTTTAGCCTTATATTTTATAACTTTTGACTTTTAGGAGAATAATAAGCAGCTCATTAAAAATGTTCAAAATTTCTTTTTTAAAATTAGTAGTACCTTTATACAGTATTGTTTCATATTTAAGACTGGAAAATCATTTGAAGATTTTCAAGATGACACCATTTTCAGGCTTTGACTTATAGTTCAAATTAAAATTCCCTGATCGCAGGCTTCAGAGTGGTAGAAGTCTTAAAATTGTGTTAGTACTGAGCTTTTTATAATGCAAAATTATATATAAGGGTTTTAGGAAGATAGGAATTTATAAAAAATATGTAAAATAAATTTAATAAAATATATTTCTATTTATAAAAATATTTCTATAGTAGACTTCATTACATCAATATATGTAAGGCATCATTTTGAATAAAATTTCCATGAGAAATACAGTGGTCATTTACTGAGCTGTGGGTATCAGGGATACCAACCATGAGATAAGTGCCTCATTCAGTTGTAATGAACTTATAGCTATTATACAGAAAAGACTTTAAAACATTCCCTTAATCTATAGATGAAAAAATATGGGTATATATTTTAAATTCTTATAATTCAGTCTTATTTTCTGGGTGTGCTTGAACATTTAGCTTAAGTTGTCTACAACAGAGTTCAAGATACATTTTGCCTTTTTAGGACACTATAGAACTAATTATATTGATATCAACCATTTTTCTTATACATGATTACTTTAATTTGAACCTTTCAATCTGAAAAAATTGCATATATCTAATCACTAACTTATAGGAAAGTTAACTCAGTTGACTTAATTTTTAAAAACTATAATATTTCTACTATTTGCTTTGATCCTTTTTCTTTGATAAATTTCAGAGAATGCAAGATGGAGATTGAAGACAAAAGGCAAGAACTCCTTGAAATGGATCAGGCACTTAAGGAGAGAAATTGGGAGCTAAAGCAAAGAGCAGCTCAAGTTGGTTTTCTTAATTATATTTTAATGAAATTTTCTGTTAAAATATAATCACACAGTATTTCACAGGTCACACTTTTTGGTAAATGGACTTTTATAATATGCAGGGGGTTTTTGCACGTAAATATTTTTGAAAAATTAGAAATGTATCATCTTTATCTTGCTATTTTTACAGCAAGTGAATTTTTGAGAATGAAGGTTAGCTTAGTACCTGGACCTTTTGATCTTTTATATTGCTGTATATCAGAAAAATGGGATTAAAGGAATTACTTGCTCAGCTAGTGTTTGTTGGAGGAGCAAAAATATTCAGAAGGTATTATTTACCAGCTTCTGTTTTGAAGACTTTGTTTTTGAACAGTTTTAGGTTCACAGAAAGATTGAGCAGAAGGTACAGACATTTCCCGTATACCACTTATGCCCACAAATGCACAACCATCCCCATTATTAACAGTCTCCACCAGATGATACATTTGTTACAGTGGTGAACCTACACTGATGCATCATAATCTCCCAAAGTCCAGAATTTACATTACACTTGGTGTTACACATTCTGTAGGAGGAATGTATAATAGGTGTCCACCATTATAGCATTTTCACTACACCACAAACCTCTGTGATCCATTTATTCATTCCTTCTTCTCTTCCCCAGCTCTAGCAACCACTGATCTTTTTGTTGTCTCAATAGTTTTTCCTATTCCAGAATATTAAGATATATTCATATCAGAGTATGTGTATACTTTGAATCCTAGCATGTAGCTTTTTCAGATTGGTTTCCTTCAAGTTAGTAATATGCATTTAGGTTCTTTGATGTCATTTCTTATCTTGAAGGTTCATTTCCTTTTAGCACTGAATAATGTTCCATATTCTGGATATACTGCAGCTAATTTATTTATTCTCCTATTGAAGGCTATCTTGGTTGCTTCCAAGTTTTGGCAGTTATAAATGAAGCTGTTATAAACATTCATGTGTAGCTTTTTGTGTGGACCTAAGTTTTTAATTCCTTTGGGTAAATATCAAGGACAGTGATTGCTGTATCATATGGTAAATGTATGTTTAGTAAGCGTAAGACACTTCCAAACTGCCTTCCAAAGTGGCTGTACCATTCTGTAGTTCCACCAGCAGTGAATGAGAGTGCCTGTTCCTCTACATGCTGGCTAGCATTCAGTGTTATCAGCGTACTAATATCTCCTTGTTGTTTTAATTTGTATTTCCCTAATGACACGCTATGGAGCATCATTTTCTATTCCTATTTGCCACCTGTTTATCTTCTTTGGTAAAGTGTCCTTTGTTTTTTAATTGGGTTATTTGCTTTTTTGTTGTTGAGTTTTAAGAGTTTTTTGTATATTTTGGATACCAGTCCTATATCAGATTTGTCTTTTGCAAATATTTCTCTCAATGCGTGGTTTTTCTTCTCATTCTTTGGAAATTAACTTTCACAGAGTAGAAGTTTTCCATTTTAATGAAGTCCAGCTTATCAATTATTTCTTTCATGGATTGTGCTTTGGTGTTTTATCTAAAAAGTTATAGCTGTATCCAAGGTCATCTAGGTTTTCTTCTATGTTATCTTTTAGAGTTTTATAGTTTTGCATTTTACATTTTGGTATGTGATCCATTTCATATTAATTTTTGTGACAGGTGTAATATGTGTAATGTCAATGTGTCTAGATTCTTTTTTTTTTTTTGCATGTGGATGTCCACTAATCCAGCTCCATTTGCTGAAAAGAATATCTTTTTTCCATTGTATTCCTTTTGCTCCTTTGTCAAAGATCAATTGATTATATTTATGTAGGTTTGTTTGTGGGCTCTCTGTTCTGTTCCTTTGACCCATATACCTATTTTTTTCACCAGTACCATTGTCTTGATTAGTGTAGGTTTATAGTACTTAAGTCTTGAAGTCAGGTAACATAAACCCTCCAACTTTGTTATTCTCTCAATATTATGTTGGCTATTCATAGCATTTTGCCTCTCCATATAAACTTCAGAATCAGTTTGTTGGTAGACACCAAATAACTTGCTGCAGTTTTGATTGAGATTTCCTTGAATTTATAGGTCAAATTGGGAAGAACTGATATCTTGATGATATTGAGTCTTCCTACCCATGAATAATGATTTTCTCCATTTATTTAATTCTTTGGTTTCTTGTATTGGATTTTTGTAGTTTTCCTTATATAGATCTTGTATATTTTGTTAGATTTATACCTAAGCATTCCTTTTGTGGAGTTGCTAATGTAATTTCAAATTCTTCTTGTTCGTTGCTGATATATAGGACAACAATTGGCTTTTGGGTAGTAATCTTGTACCTTAAACCCTGTTGTAATTGCTTATTAGTTCCAAAACTTTTATGATAAATTTTTTGGATTTTTGTACCTAGATGATCATGTTCTTTGCAAGCAAAGACAGTTTTATGTCTTCCTTCCCAATATGTATACCTTTTATTTCCTTTTCATGTCTTTTTGCATTAGCTAAAATTTCTAGTACAGTGTTGAAAAGACTGGTCAGAGGGAATACTTTTGCCTCATATTTGATCTTAGTGGGAAAACTTAGTTTTTCTCATCATTAAATATGATGTTAGCTTTGGGTTTTTTGTAGATATTTATTTTTATCAAGTTGAGGAAGTTACCCTCTATTCTTAGTTTACCAAAAATTTTTATCATGGTTGGGTATTGGGTTTTGTCAAATACTTATTTAGCCTGTTGATATCATAGATTACATTAAATGATTTTCAAACTTTGAACCAACTTTTGATACATAGAATAAATCCCACTTGTTGAGGTATATAATTTTTCTTACACTTTATTGATTGTGATTTCATAATATTATGTTGAGAACTTTACAATTATGTTCATGAAGATGTTGGTCTGCTGTTTTCTTTCCTAATAATACCTTTGTCTTATTTGGTATTAGGGCAATGTGGGTTTCACAGAAAGAGTTAGGAAGTATTGTCTCTGCTTCTGTCTTCTGAACAAGATTGTAGAGAGTTATTATAATTTCTTCCTTAAATGTATGATAGAATTCAACAGTGAACCAATCTGGGCCTGATGCTTGGTTTTAGAAAGTCATTAATCATTGATTCAGTATCTTTAATAGATTGTCTATTTCTTCTTCTGTGTGTTTTGGCGGATTGTGTCTTTCAGATAATTGGTCTTCTTCATCTAGTTTTTTAAAAACTTGTATTTTATTGATTACGCTATTACAGTTGTCCTGGTTTTTCCCCCTTTGACCCCTCCACCCAGCACCCCCCACTCCCTCAGGCAATCCCCCCACCATTGTTCATGTCCATGGCTCATATGTATAAGTTCTTCGGCTACTCTATTTCCTATACTGTATTTTGCATCCCCATGGCTATTCTGTAACTATACCTATTTGTACTTCTTAATACCTTCACCTCTTCACCCATAATCACCCTCCCTGCCCCCCAATCTGCCAACCTTCCAGTAACTGACTTCTTTTCTCTTGCTGCTTTTAAGAGTCTCTCTTTATCTTTAACCTTTGGCCTTTTATTAATGATGTCTTGGAGTGGACCTCTTTGCATCCATCATAACTGGAACTCTCTGCACTTCCTGGACTTGCATGTCTATTTCCTTCACTAAATTAAAGGAGTTTTCTTTCACTATTTTTTCAGATATATTTCCAATTTCTGGCTCTTTCTCTTCTCCTTCTGGCACCCCTATGATGTAAATGTTGGACCTCTTAAAGTTGTCCCATAGGCTGTTCATACTATCCTCATTTTTTTGGATTCTTTTTTCTTCTTGTTCTGAGGGTCTGTTTTTTGCCTTCTTATATTCCAAATCATTGATTTGATTCTCGGTTTCACCCATTCTACTGTTGTTTCCCTGTAAATTGTTCTTTATTTCAATTAATGTATCTTTTGTTTCTGACTGGATCTTTTCTATGCTGTTGAGGTCCTCACTAAGTTTCTTGAATATCCTTATAACCAGTGTTTTGAGCTCTGCATCTAACAGATTGCACATCTCCATTTTGTTTAGTTATTTTTCTGGAGTTTTGACCTGTTCTTTCTTTTGGGTCATATTTCTGTGTCTCCTCATTTTGACAGCCTCCCTATTTGTTTCTGTGTATTAGGTAGGGCTGCTTTGACTCTGTGTTCTTGGTAGTTTGGCCTAATATAGTAGGTGTCTCATAGGGTCCAGTGGCACAACCTCCCCTATCACCCAAGCTGGATACTCGAGGTGCACCCTTTGTGTGGGGTGAGTACACTCTCCTCCTTTAGTGGAGCCTTGGTTGCTGTTGGCAGATCAATGGGAGGGATTTACCCAGGCCAGTCAGCTATAAGGACTGACTGTGACCACTGACCACCAACTTCTACCCTCCTTGGAGGATCAGCTGTGCAGGGGCAGGGTGGTGGTGCTCTCAAGCGGTCTGTAGCTGTACACTGGGTGCATTGGCCCTGGGATTTCCCAGATGGCGCAGGCCAAGGTCAGCCCCAATCTGTGTTTTGCCCGGAACACCCTGCCTGAGCTGTAAAGCAATCTGAGATGGCTGCTACTTGTGCTGGGCTTGGAGATTCCCAGGTGGAGCCAAGCTATGACTCTAATCTGGCTGCTGTTAGGGTTCACTAGCCAGCTAGTTTGCTTGTTTCATAGAATTTAGGAGCCAAGACCAGCCATTCATATGGAAAAGCAGCTTGAGTGGGCCCGTAAGTTGGGTGGGGTAGAACCTCTGTGGATCTCCGAGGTGGGTCATACAGTATTAGTCAGGTTGATGGAGTCTCAGATATGGTACCAGCCAACTGACTCTGTGGGGGAAGGGCTCAGGAAAGGGACAATGACCTCTGCTCACCCTGATGCCAGACACTTCAGTCTCTTCTGTATACTACTGGCGCCCTTCAAGCTGCCACCCTGTGCTTGACCTCTGAGGGAGTGAGTCTGGGTAGGTGAGTCCGTGTGTGGGTTCCCCAAGAGGAACTGCTTAGGGCTCCAGCAGCCTCCTCCACTGACTCAATCCCCACTGGTTTTTGCAGCACAAAGTTGTGGGGAAATACCTTCTTGGACCTGGAATCCCGGGCTGGGGTGCCTGGTGTGGGACTCCTTGCTCCCGAGATATCCCTCTCAAATTTTTTATTCATGTAGGTGCGGGGCCAGTTCGTTCAGTGTCCACGCCCCTCCTACCACTCTGGATGGGTGTGGTTTCTTCAGTTCCATAGTTGTCAGACTTCCATTCAACTCAATTTCTGACATTCCTGAGTGATGGTGGTTCTATATTTTAGTTGTGCGAAGAGGTGAGCCATGTCTGCTTATGTCGCCATCTTCGAGGTTGTTACTTTTTTTTTACCTAGTTTTATTAAATTCATGCGCAGAGAATTGTTCATAGTATCCCTTTATTATTCTTTTAATGATCATGAGATTTATAATAATGTCTCTTTTTTGATTTCTGATATTAGCAATTTATGCCCCCTTTTTTATTTTATTTTTTGTTAGCTTGGCTAGGTAGTTATCAATATTACTGATCTTTTCAAAGAACCAGCTTTTGATTTTGTTGATTTTCTTTATTGATTTCCTAATTTTCATTTCATTGATTCCTGCTCTAATTAATATTATTTCTTCTCTTCTGTTTACTTTGGATTTAATTTGCTCTTCTTTTTCTAGTTACCCCAGGTAGAATTTTAGATGATTAATTTTAGATCTTTTTTGTTTTCTAATATATGCATTTGGTGCTGTAAATTTTCCTCTAAGCATTGCTTTTGCTGCATTTCACAATTTTTAGTAAAAGGCAAAAGATTTATGTGATCTGAAGAGAAACCAGAGTATGCGTTTCACAATTTTTATGTTGTATTGGATTTAGCAGCTTTTATCTGGCTTAAAATGAAGTCTAAATCATTTTTTCATTTATGAACATAATTTTTCTTTAAGTTTCTATAATATGTATGGGACTCAAGATCCAGTATAAGTAAACAATAATTATTTTTCTTACTCTTTTTAATAATTTATTTGACGTGAGTTTCAGTTATACCTACTATAAATAATTCTAAAACACATTCAAGCACACAATTTTCCACATTAGAATAAAATTAAACGACAGTGTAATGTTACCTTTGTATTTAGGTTACACATTTGGATATGACTATTCGTGAGCACAGAGGAGAAATGGAACAGAAAATAATTAAATTAGAGGGTACCCTGGAAAAATCAGAATTGGAACTTAAGGAATCCAACAAACAGGTAAATTATAAAAATTATATATTTTAATTTGTTTTAAAAAATACTTCATTGTAGGCATCCATTATTCATATAACATGGCTTTTTAATAGAATATGTGTAATAAAATATTATATATTTTAATTATCTTGTACATACTACCTTATGTTTCTGTTTCTCCTCTTAATATTTACCTCCAGTTTTATTGAAGTATTACTGACAAATAAAAATTGCATATATTTAACGTATGGCACATGATGTTTGATATACATATACATTGTGAAATAATTACCACAGCCAAGCTAATTAGCATATTTTCACCTCACTTAGGTTTCTTTGTTTTTTGTTTTTATTTTGGTGATGACACTTAAGATGCATTCTCTTAGCAAATTTCAGATATGCAATACAGTATTACTAACTATAGTCAAAATGTTATACATTAGATCTCCAGAACTTACTCATCTTGCATAACTGAAATTTTGTATCCTGTGACCAACATTTCAACATTTCTCCCACTCCCTAGCCCTTGGTGGCTAACCTCTTAATGTTATTTTGAATATAGTTTTCCTGGATCATTGTGTCCACGTATTTATAACGTGTGCATGTCTGAATATATATAAAATATGTCTGAAAGAATTTGCAGGTAATTCTGTTAACTGGTTGTGGCTAAGGAAGGAACATAGTGGGAAGGGGACTTTTTCACTAAACAGATTTTTTACCTCATGCACATATTACCTATAAACTTTTTTGTAAAGCCATATAACATTTGTTGTTTTAATGTACCCTGATTTTCTTTTCTTATTCAAATATGATTGAGACCTTCATCTCTTTTAGCATAGTTAGGTATACATACAAGCATCTTATTAGGCAAAAGAATTCTGATGTTTATATCTAAGTTGCCGTTGTCTTAAAAACACATTTTTATATTTAGTTACATTAATATTGTTCTGTTTAAAATTCAGATAGAAAGTTTGAATGAAAAATTGCAAAATACCAAAGAACAGATCCGAGAAAAAGAATTTATAACACTACAAAATGAACAGGAGATCAGTCAATTGAAAAAGGAAACTGAAAGAACACAACAAAAGATGAAAGAAATGGAAAGTGTAAGTAAATTATTTTCCCCCTAAGGAACATGTAGTATGATCTGAAGAGCGATATAAATCTTTATGTTTTAAACTGGTTTGTTTTAGTATACAGAAACTGTGTCATAAGTATTTTTTTGCCAGTTATTTGGGCCTGATACTTATTAGTTTCTTTATCTTATTAAATATTTTATTATGATGTTCTAATGAGTTGCCAGGTGAAGTATTATCAGTTTGTATGTGTATTAAGTTGAAAACCTATTTCACCCACTTGCTTTTAAAAAACAAATTCCTACCTTGACTGGTGTAGCTCAGGGGTTGGGTGTCATCCCATGAACTGAAAGGTCTCCAGTTCGATTGCTTGTCAGGGCACATTGTGTGATTGTGGGCCAGGTCTCAGGCTGGGGGCATGCAAGAAGCAGCTGATCAATGTTTCTCTCTCACATTGATGTTTCTCTCCCTTTCCTTCCTCCCTTCCCCTCTTTCTAGAAATGAATAGATGGATCTTTAAAAAACAAAACAAAACAAAACTGAAATTGCTTCTAAGAGCTCTTGTGAATGTAACTTTCTCTTGTTTTAAATACTGTACTCAACTTTAAAACTTTGTACAGGGTCCAGCAGAAGTAACACCATTGAGCGTGGTTGGTATGATACATGAATGTCTCGCATAAGATGGAGAGTAATTTGAACATTTCACCTAAAGTGTCATACGGTGTGCCTGAATGTGATATTGTCATGTTATAGAATTACAGCTTACGATTTTGTAATAAAAGATTTTTTTATAATAGAAAAGGGGCATTATCTGTGCTGGACCCTGTATATTGCTCTGTATTGTGTTTGACTAATTGATTATCTGTCTCTTCCAGGAGACTATGAATTCCACAAAGGGGGTCACTTTGTCTCCTATGTTCAATCTTGTATCAACACCTAGAACAGTACATAACCCATAGTAAGCATGAATAAATATTAGTTGAATTACATACATATATCAAGCAAGATCTCCGAGAACAAGTTTGGGCTCCATTGGGGAAAACCATTATTACCGGCTCAGTCATTTAGTGTCCCCTAACAAGGGATTTATATTGACATACAGCAGAGTTGGACCCTGGACCCCCATTCCAGACATCAGGGTCCTAGTGATTTGTACAAGTTTCTTTCCTTCTTATCAGCCCTAAAGTCAAGGGTCATTACCTCCCACCTAACCAAGCTAATTTAGAACTACACACTGATTGAAACAATCTAGGGACTTAACTGAGTAATGTAAAAAGTATTTCACAGAGAATAACAGTCTTGGTGACATGTTTTATCTCACAGGGAATAAGGTCATAACCTTAACCCAGCTGTGTGAATTAATGGTGAGTTTTGATTATTCATGCCAATATATTCTCTGTATTTGACATAGATAATCAAATATTAACTTCTTTTTTCTCTTTATATTATTATGTGTTCTGTCGTGTTACACTCATAATAATAAAGGATTATACAGCTTGCATATTAAAGTAATGCAAAATATACCAGTGATTCCCAGATTTATTACAGTATATTTGTTTTCTTGTCATTAAAAAAGTAGAAAAACATTTTCTGAGCATCAGTTTCACAGTGTACAATATTCATTGTATGTTAAATTTTATAGAGATTTAGTTAGGAGAGGTAAAGTCACATTAAAAAAATCAAAATAAAATATTGGTCATTTGTATCATTTCATTTCGAGACTTACAAATATCTTGTATATTTCAGGTTATGAAAGAGCAGGAACAGTACATTGCAACTCAGTATAAGGAGGCCATAGATTTGGAGCAAGAATTGAGGCTAACCCGGGAGCAGGTGCAGAACTCTCATACAGAATTGGTGGAGGCTCATTGTCAACAAATCCAAGCACAGAGAGAAATAGAAAGGCTCTCAAGTGAACTGGAGGAAATAAAGCAACTCTTTAAAGAGAAGGTAATCCCTATTTTAAATAATTTTACCTTATTGAAAATCTTAAAAATTTTACCATTTACTTTTTTGAACTGTAGAAAATTGTTCTTATAAAAGTTAATGTTGCACAACAATGTAAATGTATTTAATGCTACTAAAATGTACACTTAAAAATGGTTAAAGTGGTATATTTTATGTTATGTAAAAAGAAAATAAAATGTGTTATATTTAGCATAGCTTTATGATGTACCTAGAAAGTTCCTCAAAACTGAGTCTTGGCCAATCGTAAAGCACTTTTAGACTTTAATAAATTGATTTGTAAAACACTTTTAGACTTTTTAAGCGAGTTTAAGCTGTCACTTTGAAGGAAAAAATAAAGCTAATAAATCTTTTCTTGAGTAAGAGTTTTTCTATATGTAGACACTCATATAAGTGAAAACTGGTGATTTAAATTTATGACTGCTATGAAACCTGTAGTCCAGAATACTTAGGGAGGTATAGTGCTTTCAAAAAGCAAGAGCACTAATATAAATTTTATTTGCACAATATTTGGTAGAAGGTAAATAACTTGGCTTAAAAATATTTAGATTGGTACACTTGGATTGATTACTTAGACTTTGAGAAAAATATATTTATTGGTGTTCTAGAAAAGTTGTGATTTTTTTCTTTTTTTTGCTTTTTATTATGGTTACTAATTCAGTATAGGAATGCAGTTATCTTTATGTTTAATTTTGATTAACCTAATGATATTTTATAATTCGCTTTTCTGGGTGGTTAGTCTAATAAAGAATATTTAGGGAATTTTTATTAAATTAATAAGGCATTTTGGGAGTCTACCAGTAGAAGGGAAGCTATCTACTTTTATCTCATTTCTGTCCTTATCAATGGTATCTAAGTATAGTATAGTTGATTTTATCTGATAAGCTCAATTAATCAAACAAGTGAGTGAGTGTGGGGTATTATTAAAAATGACTATTTTAAATATTATATTTTAACCCCCAAACTCTAAATATAAATTTATATGTTAATCTTTTAATGTGGGACCAAATCTTGGTTTTTGTGTATGGGTAAAGATATTTGATTAGAATTCCACCTGGTCTTTCTTGAACAAACCATGCTCATATACCGTCATCTACAGTTTTCAATTTTGGTTTCTTTAAAGTTGAAGCAGAGACAGAGAAAGGCAAATACCATATGATTTCACTTATATATGGAATCCAAAGAACAAAATAAATGAACAAACAAAACAAAAACAGAGTGATAGATACAGAGAACAAACTGATAGTTGCCGGATGGGAAGGGTGTTAGAGGGCTGAGTGAAAAGGTGAAAGGATTGAGAAATACAAATTGGTAGTTACAAGATAGTCACAGGAATATAAAGTACAGCATAGGTAATATAGTCAATAACATTATAATAATTATGTGTGGTGCTAGGTGGATATTAGGATTATTGGAGGGATCACTTTGTAAATTATGTAAATATCTAGCCATTACGCTGTACATCTGAAACTAAGTAAAATAAGATTGAATGTCAACTGTAATTGAAAAATTTTAAAAAAGGAAAATAGATGTCAAAAAAAAAACATAGTGAAAGAATTACAAAACATTTGAAAATCAGAGTATATCGCTTCTATTTTTGATGAGGTTTCCTAAAATATTTTACAACTATCTTGACTGCTTCTTTATGAGTAGCAAAAGTTTGTGGTTTATTTATTGAGTAGTTTCAAAGCATATAACTTAGTTTGCATATAAACTTTCCTTTTGCATGCATATTTTATCATTGTTCATAATGTATAATAAAATTACATTATTATAGTCACAAGCATAAATTGGTTTGGATAAATACACAATTGACTCTTAATAAGCACATAGCACTTCTGGTAAACAAAATTGCATGGGCATATCTAAGAGTAGACTATTACCTGCCAAAGTTCAACATACAGTGGTTATTACTTTGTATTACAGAAAGCATTGATTAATGAACTTATAGTAATGAACAATATACTAATACACTCCCATTAGTAGTTTCTTAAATGTCTAGATTTTAAAGTGTACTATTTAAAAAGTTAACTTAGCATATGAATGTTTATAATATTATAAAGATTAAAGTACTTTTATAAATACAGTAGATTGACTTAACTATAGTAACCAGATAAATAAATTATATAGCCTTTACTTAATATGTCATTTTTAAGGAAGCTCATGGAAACCATTTAGCTGAAGAATTGGGGGCTTCTCAAGTACGTGAAGCTCATTTAGAAGCAAGAATGCAAGCAGAAATCAAGAAATTGTCAGCAGAAGTAGAATCTCTCAAAGAAGCTTATCAACTGGAGGTAAAGAAAATTTTATTTTCTACCATTACCCCCTGCTGAAATGGGTTAAGTATAAATGTTCATAATAGAATAACACTGTGGTTTTTATTTCTGATAGTCTACACATACACCTTTTACTTCACATCCAGTGAACTATATACTGTGGGGTTAAGAACTTGAATTCTTGAGCCAGATAGCCTAGTTATAAATCTTAGCTCATCATTTAACTCTTACGTGACTTTGGGCAATTAACATATCTTTCTAAAATGGGTATAATAATGATACCTAGCTCATAAAGGATTAAATGAATTAATATAATTAAAGTTCTTACACCAAAGTGTGGTCCATCATCATCATCATCATCATCATTACTGGCAATTAAATAGCACTTGCGAAAACTAACTGGAGTATTTAAAATTCAGTATAAGCAGTTTCATGTGATGTGAATCTATAATGCTTTGTAATCTCCAACATTTGTTCTGATAATAACTTAGAGAGAGAGGCAATACAAGAAACTGATTCTTTGCTTTTTATCTATTAGTATGTCTGAGCCTTTATAGAAATGGGCATTATTATCAAGTAGAATAGTATTTCCTGTATTTTTAAAAACTACCTCTGAAGATGTTATCTAAAATTTATGTATAAGATAAGCTCTGGCTTATGTGGCTCAGTGGACTGAGTGCCTCAGTGGACTGAGTGCAAGCTTGCAAACTGAAAGGTCGCTGCTTCAGTTTCCAGTTAGGGCACATGCTGGGTGGCAGGGCAGGTCCGCAGTTGGGGACATGCAAGAGGCAACCCATCAATGCAATTACATTGGATCACCTCCCATTTAGAGACTTTCCAAGACTTTAAATATTTTCTCAGTGATCCTTGAAGAAAGACACTCTCTCTAGAGAAACATAGTTTTTATGTACAGTGAATTGAATCTCTTGGAAAGACCAGAATTATCGAAAAGAATATATTGAATGTCTCAAGGGCTACTGTGAAACATTTTCTATGGCTTGAGAGTAAAACTCCTAGAACCAGTGCCTGTCTCTGTAACAAGATGTCCCTTTAGAGTCAGTGATAACACAGAGAACCTGTAAATTCAGGCACGGCATATTCTGAAGTTCTTAAAGAAGACATTTAAAGATGTTGTCTCTGTTATAGAAATAACAATGCTTGATCTTTACTCAAGAAACTCCTGGAATTTTGTCTTTGGACAGACCTCTTTGACAGATAGTGTAGGATATTCAATTTTGCCAGGTCTGCCCATTTTTTATAGCTGTAAAAAGGATTGACTTAAAACGGATTTGAGGGTACATAACTTGTTGTGTTCTCAGTTTGTTGGCATCTGAATAAAGCATCCATAAAGATTCAATACTTGTCTCTACTTTCTGGTTCTGGTGGTGACAGGCAGCACAAATACTGAATTTTTGTTTCATAAATACTTGAATGCTAAAAAAAAAAAAAGAAGAAGAAGTTTTTCTCCTTCTTTGTACTTGACCAAGATTTACTTTTAAAGTGTTTATATGGTTTGAACTTCTATCCAAGAAGGAGGTGTAGGTACACTTTGCCTCCTTGCACAGCCAGAGGGCAGACAAAAATTTAAAAATAGAAAACAACCAGAACTGCCAGGAAATCGAACTGTATGGAAGTCCAACAACCAAGGAGTTAAAGAAGAAATGACGTATGGTGACGGGCAGCCGGGGCAGACGCATGGCAAGGCAGCAGCTGGAGGCCTGGATGGACCCACATAGGTGTGCAGATAAACTGGAAGGGAAAACTGGGAATGAGACAGACCACGCAACCCCGGGTTCCAGCGTGGAAAAAGAAAGCCCCAGAAACTCTGGCTATAAAAACCTGTGGGGGTTGAGGTGGCGGGAGAAACTCCCAGCCTTATAAGAGAGTTCGTTGGGGAGACCCACAAGGTCCTAGAA
>PVJD01017078.1:0-18684 GCA_004026545.1 Mormoops blainvillei
ATGTCTCAGTGAAAAGAACGCTGTGGAAAAATACAACAATCGTGGACATATGTTCTTCTAAAAAGAGACCGTTGGAATACGTGAAGCCACAGCCATTGAAACCAGCAAGAACTGGATAAATTAATGGTCATAACCGTCACTAAAAATGTCCTTCTTAGAAACTGATAGTAGATCAGCAGTCAAAAAAATAACAAAGACTTAGAAGATTAGGAGAACATAAACTTAAGCTCTTAAGAAACTGAAACATTAAAGACGTTGCCCTTCACAATTCTCCAGTACAGTGGCTTTAGGTGGGAGTTCCGAGAAACGGTCAAGGATCAGATAATACTCTTAGAGAACGGATTTCAGAAATAAGGGAGTCTACCCAACTCATTTTATGAGGCTAAAATAACATTTACTCCAAGTTCAGATAGGGCCACTATGAGGAAAAAAAATAGGTCAATTTTAGTTCTCTAAATAGAAGCAAAGTTCCAAGTAAGTTGCTAACTGATGCGCCTACAGAGCAGCGCCCTAGGGACGCAAGGGTGCGCCTGGTGTCAGAGACTCTATCCGTGTTAGTTACCGTGTTATTGGACTGAAGGAGCAAATGACCCTCAGCGCACGTAGCACCTGATAAAGTTCAATATCATTTTATGGTTTTTAAAAACTCTCCGGGAAACTCTCCATAGACGTGGATGTTCTTAATGCAACAAAGACTCAGTGTTTTACAAGATCACAGGAAACTACCACTCGCTTCATAAACTTCAGATGTGTTTCCCGCAACATTGGGACGCAGCCCTTCGAGCTCGTGTGGGGGCCCCAGCTGCTACCACGGGTGAGGAACGGAACGGACGGGAAGAGCAGAGGGAAGAGGCGCTGCTGGCGCCGTGCGCGGAGACCTGGCGTCTATGTCGAAACCCACCAGAACGAACAGAAAAGCGATGAACACTAATGGCCATCTAGCGAGAGTGCTGAATGTAAGGTCAACTCACTAAAACTGGCTTTCCTAGACGCCGGTAGGAACCAGTTAGAAACGCAGTAGAAAGAGATACACCCTCAAGAGGCAAAGAGCCTGTGACGTGCCTGGAAACTAAGCCGGAGATAAATGCAGAAAGCCTTCCGTCGGAAGCGTAAGAAAGGTAGAGGGCACAAAAGGAGATGCGAAGGGATGGACGGACAGAATGAAAACACTGATTGTGTAGATTTTATTACAGTCAAGGTTCAGTATTCTGTTCGTTTCAGGGGTACAGCATGGTGTGGTTAGACATTTATGAAGCCTACGAAGGGATCCGCCCAGTGAGTCTGGTCCCGACCTGGCACCGTCCCTAGTCACCACAGTGTCACTGGCCCCCTTCTCCAGGCTGTCCCTTAGAAAACAAACACACCGCAAGGGCGCGGACTGAGTCTGCCCCGGCTGCCAGAACAAGGTGCCTTAGACGGGGGCGGAGGGGCTTCGATGACAGAAGCGTGTTTCCCCACGGTTCTGGGGGCTGGAAGCCTGTGAGCTCTCTTCCAGGCTTTGCGAGGGCTGCCGGTCGCCACGTCTTCTTATGACAGGGGACAAGACAGCGAGCTCCCTGCTGCCCCTTTCGTTGGGATACTAACCCCATCAGAAGGACCTGCCCTCATGACCCCTTCTACCCTGAATCACCTCCCCACAGCCCCGTCTCCGAACAGCATCGTGGTGGGGGCTGGGGTTTCAGGTGACTTTTTTCTGGGGGAGGTGGTATTCAAGGTCTAATAGACCTAAAGGAAAAGGGGACGAAAATGGAGAGAGACACCATTTTACCGGTGCTCGAAATCGCCCATCTCACTCTGGCAGCCCGTCCTGCCTGGCTTGAGGCGTCCGGCAAAGACAGAGGGTGCGCTTTCATTGCTGGGTCACAAATGACCACAGGCTCAGGGACTCGTCCTTCTGTGGCTCCTTAGGCCGGGAGTCTGGTGTGGCTTGGCTAGGTGCTCGGCTGGGGGGGTCTCACACAGCAGACGGCTGCTCTGTCCCCCTCTGGGAGCTCATGTGCGTTGCCCACCAAATTCCTTATGGCTGCAGGACCGAGTGCCCATTGCCTGTGGACAGTCAGCCCAGGCTGCTCCCAGCTGCTAGAGGCCACCTGTGGCCCCTGCCAGGTGCACCGCCCACCTCCACAGGCAACCAAGGACACGCCCTTTGGTCTGAACCCGCCCAAAGGTGGGGCTGGGCTTTCCGGAAGGGCACGGGCCTTTCTTAGGGTCTCCACTGATTCAGTCAGACCCACGTGGCTAATCTCCTTTTGATGAACTCAAAGGTCACTGATTAGTAACTGGATTACAGGAGGGACCCCACTCTAGGGCACAGGGCGGGGTGGGGGTGGGGGACCCTGCACAGCGTGGGCTCTGGGGGCCGTCTTAGAATGCCATCTGCCAAGCCGTAGTCATAAAAGCAGAATAGAGAGCTTAACACCTCACCTTTTATGTATGGACACCTAGAACTTGACAGGGGGGAATTGCAAGCCAGAGAGGACCGGGTAAATTAATTTTCAGGGTCGGGGAAATCGACTCGCCGTAGAGAGGAGAACGTGAGGTTGGCTTCCCAGCACCTCGAACCACCCGCACGGTGACTGTGGGCAGCTTAGAGAGAAGTGGATTGAACGCTCTCTGTGAAGAGTAAAACTATAAACTAATTTTTTTAAAGTGTAGGATGCCCTTGCGACCTTCACGTGGGGCGGGCCTTTCTGAGATAAGGACTGTGCCCAGCACAGCCCTGGGGTGACCTGCCGCCAGGCCTGGGCCCCAGCAGCGTTAAAGGTGTCGGCCAGTGGGGACGGACTCGGAGGGCGCAGATGGGCGGCGGACGGTGACATTCACAGCCCGGGACTGGTCAGGGGTCGGTATCTAGAATATGCGCGGGGCTCTGACAGATGAGCGAGACGGAGATGGGCGACCTGTGGCCAACGGCGACCATTTAAAGAATCAAAACTCTGGAAAGTTGGGGAAGAGATAGTCAACTTTGTTAGTAATTTGGGGGCCAAACGCAAAAATAATGATGAGATGACAGTTTTTGTAAAAACACTAGTGGGTAGTACGAACTTTGGAGGAGATGGGAGGCAGCGGGACCCTAATGCACTGCTGGGGTAGGGGACAGACAGCCTTCCTGGGGGACACGTGTCCCATGGTGCTGTATGGCTCGTGTCTGAGAACGTGCACGGGACCGGGGGGCAGGGACGTGTGAAGGGACAGCGCCCGTGTCCGCTGCAGGGAGGGCGGGGCTCTCTATGGTCGGTCGTCAGAGCTGCTGATGTCCCAGCACACACAGCAACGAACAGCGTGACAGATTTTTAAGGCATATTGTTGACTGAAGAAAACGAGAAACAGGAGCTTCATAGCACGACAACATGTCCTTACAACCGAAACAATGCTTACAAAAGCCCAACATCAGACGTTTTTCAAAGTTCAGTATATATGCAAGAGCACCCGTGCAACACGACCGACGACGCCTTCTGGGGCCGTGGACGTAGGGCAGGGGCCGGGGACAGAGGTGAAGGTCAGCGACATGTCGGAGTAGCTGGGTGAGAACCCTGTGCCCGGACGTAGCCATGTGACGCACCCAAGTGCCCGAACCTGTGGTGCAGGTTTTAATAACAAGGAAGGGGGATGTGGAGGCTGATCTCCCAGCAGGCTCCCGGCAGCAGTGACGGTCCTGGTGAGGTCCCGGGCAGGGCCCGCCCCCACCCCAGGGGCCATCTGTGTGGCAGCCCTCCGTTGCCCGTGCCTTCCCTACAGAGGGGGCCTTGGGAGTTCTGAGGAAGGCGGGTGGCGTACGCTTTCGGCCTGCGGCAGACTGTTACATTGTTCTGTCTGCCGTCCCTCTCGGCTGGAAGATGGCGGTCTTCACCCCAGTAATGCTGGGGGGCCACACACTGAGCTCAGCCGATGAACTGCTGGGAGTTCCCCTACCCGTCGCTCCCAGGGAGCAGCATGAAGAGCCGGTGGGTGTTTCCAGATGAGCCCAAAGCCAGCACTACCTGGGGTGGGCATGGCCCTGCCTGTCCGGACCCTGAAGGAGAGACCACGGGGAGACAGCAAGTTCGTCAAAGACAGGTGTGGGGGATGAGGGTGACTTAAATGTGTGGTTGGAAACCATGAACATGGAGGCGCTGATGGGTCCGGAGCGTAACCTCTCCTACGCTGCCTGACACGGGGCCTCTGGGGGGCGCCCTGCCCGTTTTCCTCTTCTTTGTAATCCCCGAAAGTTCTAAGAGTTGACCGGGGGCTGGAGAGACTAGAGGATTCTGGCCCACTTTTCCCCACCCCCGCACCCTGTGAGCGCGGCCATCACCAGGGACACTCGAGAAGGCTCGTGTCTGGAGAACGTGGAATGGTAACGGCCACCCCCCGGCACTCAGGGAGCCGCTGTTCGGGTCCTGCCGCCCCTGGACAGGGACAAGAGCCCTCCTGAATGTCCGTGATGATGGCCCTGTCACCTTGGTGGGCGAGGAGCTGAGCGAGGGCCCTTGGGAATGACAGGAACGATGGGAAAATGAGCCGGTGACTGGGGCCCGCCCACCCGGGCTGCAATTACTTAATTTTCCTGGAAAATCGGCATCATCATGATGAATAGTTGGCTAATTTCAGGGCAGACCAGTGCACTTGATACGAAGGACATTCCTGTTGGTCGCTCGGAGAGCCTCGCCGAACGCTTGCGCTGCTGAACCGGTCTGCTCGGCTGTCTTCGCCCACGGTGTCCGCCCCCGCAGACCGAAGGAACAGGGGCTGTTTTTTAAAACTTCATGTTCCATGTTCTTTTTCACGTTCTTTAGATACAACTTTCATCCCCTGTTACGGGCTGAACTGTGTCCCTGCAACATCCATATTTGGAAGTCTTCACCCTCCGTCCCTAGCGTGGCACTGGGTTTGCAGATGGGGTCTCCGAGGAGGTCGTGAGGTCACAGTGAGGTCCGTCCATAGGGTGGGCCCTGCTCCCGCCTGACTGGCGGTGTCAGGACATGAGGAGACGAGGACACAGACACGCAGTGCGAAGACACCGAGGAGGGCACCTACCAGCCAGGGGGAGGGGCCTCGGGAGAGATGGCCCTGCCGCCACCTTGATGACAGCTTCTGGCCTCCAGGCCCGTGGGACCGTAAGTGGGTGTCGTTGAAGCCCCGGCCCGGGGCGCCCCGTGTCACAGCTGGAGAAGGCTCCGGGAAGCCCACTCCACCCAGTCTGCCAGAGCCAGCCTCGGGCCACGCGCTGTCTCCGCCCGTCCCTGCCCCCAGCCCCCTCGTGTCTCCTCTGAGCCGCCGTTCGCTTTCTCATCACGGGTCTGAAACCACGGGCAGCTCCTCCCTGCGGGGCAGCCTGTCTGTTCCTCACGCCGCTGACCTGTGCGGTCGACGGGGACACCTTCTGGCACGCCCCCTCTACTTGGAGTCCCCTCCCCAGAGAAGGGCTTGTGACAAAACTGTCCAGAATACAGGCAAGAGGGAAGAGGGCGCAGCCGTGATGAGGTGGGCCTGCCATGAAGGAGCTTCGGGGTGGGCTTCCTCAGCCCCTGGTGGGCGCGGAGGCTGGACGGTGGTCTCCCGTTGCCTGGGGATTCCCTGCTTCCGGCTCTGCAGGTGCGTGCTCTAGAGCCAGGCTCGCAAAATCGGATGCCAGTGTGCCAGTCCCCAGTGAGAAACGGCCTGCCACACGGCCTGGACTTGAGCAGGTGTGACCTGTGCGTCGCCTGCAGCCGACCGTCCACGGAAGGCGAGAGCTGGCCCGGGTCACGGCGAAGGTGGCAAGCGGGACCAGGCGACTGTTCACAGAGACAGCTCTGTGGGCTGTTGCACCGCGCCTGGCCCCGCTGGCACGGTGGGAGCCACCTGGAGACTGTTTTCGTGTTGACCTCACACGTGGAAATCCACGGGCTCAGAGCCCCCGCAGCAGGGGGGCTGGATGTTGCCACCCCCCGCGCCCCATCTGCCACCTCCGGGACCTTCCTGGATGACACAGACGTTCTCCAGTCTGACTGGAGGCAAGTTTGACCCCGGGGAGCCAGCTGACCCCCCAAGTGACCTGCATCTCTGTCCTCCGAGCCCTCCCTCATGGGAGGCAGATTTGTGTCCTCATGTCCACGTTTGGGAAGGCGTTTCCTTTGTGGCCTGGAGCCCAGGCGCCAAGAGGAGAGAGAGGCTCAGAGGGTCTGCGTCTAGGACCCCTGCCCTCACCCGGCAGCGCAGCCGGCTACCGCGCCTGCCGGGGCGGGGGCCTGTGCTTCGTCCCGGGGTCCTGGGCTTTGGGAGCGCCTGTGGATGAAGCCGGTGCCCAGGGAACCGCAGCCATGAAGCTTTGGGACAAACACAGTGTCCATTCTGCCGACTTCAGAGCAGAAAGCACACTGTTGAAGGGTGGGGTCAAGTCCACTGTCCAGCCCCTGCCGTCCAAAGGGCCTCCTGGATGCCGACCGTGGCCGCTAAGATGGAGGGGACAGGCTGAGTGCCGTGGAGAGAGGTCGGGCAGCGTGCTCAGTGGGCACAGACGTCTGTTAGTGTCCATCCTGTGCGGGTCTGGTGTGGGTTTCAGGGAGCCTGGGGAAGAGCCCGCAGAGACGCTGCCCCTGTGCCCGTGTGGAAGGGAAGCCAAGAGGGGGCTGGAGGAAGAGACCGTGGGCCCCATGGCATGACAGACACAGAGGCGGGGCCAACAGCTTCGATCCCCTGCCTCTGTGTCCCAGGGGAGCTGCCCATCATCATCAGGACGGGGACACCTCTGGTCTGAGGATGCTGGGACAAAAATGGGGACTCCGGGCCACGGAGTCCAGGCTTCCAGCTCCTTCCCTCCGGGACGTCCCCTCAGCACTTGCAGCTCTGCCAGAGAAACCGGCTCATGACACTGATATAAAATGATATCAAACGCCAGCTGTAATCGAAGAAAACAGCCCGCCCCGTCCTCCTCCCGCATGCCTCCTTCCCTGTCACACAGGACCACACTCCGACGTGGCAGGTCCCCGGGCTGTGGGGTCCTCCACACCAAGCAAGTCTTCACACACCAGCTGGGTGTCCTACGACTCCACGGGTCAGGGGCTCAGGCCCATGGGACTGCCTGCCCGTCCCCCCACTTCAGAGACCCCTGTCAAGAAGCAGGTCGCCATGTCACCCACACCTGCTGTCTGACTGGCTACGAACCAGAGGCGCCTGCGATGCCCTCTTCGTTTGAGTTACTTTTTCTGGAGCAGCTCACAGCGCTCAGGAAGTGCCGACCTGCATTTCCCCGTTCCCCGAAGGGTGTGATGCAGGACATGGGTGGATGGCCAGATGAAGAGAACCCTCATAGGGAGGCCCGGGAGGGTCCCGGGGCAGGGGCTTTGGTCCCCGTGGAGTTGGGGTGCGTCACTGTCCAAGCACGTGACGAGTTCACTCGCTTGGAGGCTCTCTGAACACCCTAGCAGTGGGGTTTTTATGGGGGCTTCCTCGTGTAGATGTGACCGCCTGTCAACTCCGTTCCCAGCCCCTCCCCCCTCTCTGGAGACACGGGACGGGGTGGGGGGCATGGACGCTCCAAGGTCCTGATCACGGCTCAGTCGTCCTTCCTGGTGCCCGGCCCCCTTCCGGCACCCTGCTCAGGGTCACCCCATCAGAACGCAAGCCACTCGTGTCACCCAGGAAATTCCATGGATTCACGAGCCCTGTGCCAGGAACCAGGGAGGAGACGAACATTAGAACCAAAGATGTTCCCAGCACCCTTATCTCTCAGGAAATTCCAAGGGTTTTAGGAGCTCCGCGTGGTGTGCGGGAACCGGGGGCCAGGCCAGTGCTGCATCTGCTGTTACCTCACAGCTGCTCCGTCTCCTGGCTCAGATGCCCAATTCCAGCCTTTTCCTGCGGGGCGACCATGCCGGCCCATCCTCCGTGGCAGCCCGCGCCCCCTCCCCAGGCCCTGAGGGGTGGCTCCTGGGCTCCCCGCTGGCCCTCCTCCCTCATGTCCGCACCCCGGGCAGCCTCGCCTGGCCCCGCAACGGGACTGCCATCTGCACGCTGAAGACCTCCCGCCCAGACCAGCTGCCCTCCAAACTTTTCACACCTGACCGCCTAACCCTGGACCTCCAGGCCTGGTTGGATGGTCCAGCCTGCTCCCAGGAGTGTCACTCAGTCACCTGGGCCCCTGTGACACCTTCAGCCAGGGTCCGCCAGCACCTGTCCTCCTGGCACACGGGGAGCAGTCCAGGTGGGCAGAGACTTGAATGACTCTCAGCCCTGCTTCTTGTGACGCTTGTCTCTCCAGAGCCCACAACTTGTGGATAGGGCTTCACGGACCCCCGTGCCCCCCTCTCCCCTGAGTTGTGTCTTCCCAGGTCCACACTGTGAATCTCTAAGGCCGGGGCCACCTCTCACCTCTGTCACGCCCTCCCCAGCTCCAACCCTACAGTCTGGCTCCTTCGTTAAGGAACTCCCGCCCACCCCCCACCCCCCAACTCCCGCTGCAGCCTTCTCACGCTGGGGTGCGAGCTCAGCCTCTGGGGGTTGCCCCAGGCAGCCCTGGCCACACTACAGGGAGCCCCTGACGGGCTGCGCACCGGCGCAGGGGATGTGCTCTGCAAAGGTGGAATCTCATGGCCCTGTGCCCACAGCCAAGCCCCCTATCGAGGCAGCCCCACCCTGAGGATGGGGGAGGGCCAGCTCGTTCCAGCGAGCGCCCGCCAGCCCTCCGAGGCGGCGCTTCCACCTCGCTCGCTGCCCCCATGACCCTGACCTTGGAGTCTCCTCCGAGGTGGGGCTGGGGGCTCCCTAGACGGAGGGGCGGCTGGGGCACCTCTGATCCCATCTCTCTGCCTTGTTTTGTGGTTAAGCAAAGCAGTGCTTTAAAGGGAATTTATTTTTCCAAATTGCAGAACAAAGAACACAATGTTTAGGAAGAAAACACATTGCTTACATTTGAGAAAAATTAGCAGCATTATATAATGAAAGAACTTGAAAGGGTTGACTCACCCCGGGCTGACATACATCTTTGACTAGTTTGTGAGATACTCATAAAATTACATCCTGTTAATTTAAGGCTTCTTATGCTAATTTTCAGTCAATTTTATTTGCCTACGAAATTTATTGGCGGCCTCCAGGGTAATAGCTGGGTTTGGTCCGAGTAGGTGGGATCCTTGTTAAAAACCCCATGTGAGGAAAGGGAAGCAGAATTCGGGGTGAGGGCCAGGAGGGTGGGGGGACAGGGTCAGGGTGCTCCCGGGAAGGGAGGGCCGGGCTCCCCGCAGAGCCCGAGGCCCTGCCTTTGGAACCGAGCCAGGGCGAGGCTGAGGGACACGCTGGCCTGGTCTGGTGGCCGAGCAGCCTCCGCCGGGTCCGGTCCTCTCACTTGGCCAATGCGACAGCTGAGGCGTGGAGCCGTGGATGACGTGTCCCACGAGCGGGCCTCCCCAGGAAAATGGAGACGGCCCACGACTCCGCGGGCGCTACAATTTCAAGTCAGCAAGAGGGTGAGGAGGCTCTGGCAGAGGAAGAGTGTCTAGTGACACGTGACTGGATAGAGCAGCAAAGAAAGACCACTGTTAGAAACAACACGTGGAGAAAATCGGGGTGACGTCTCCTGGGGTGTGACGCCAAAGGCACGGGCCGCAGAGAAACCACGGCGCGCCGGGCCCCCTCGAGTCCGAGCTTCGGTGCCGGGCGGGGCTCACCGCCGGAGGACTTGCACCTGCAACGTGTGCAAAACCCACCTGTAGAAGAACAAACAATCCAGTTAGAAAATGGGCAGGAAAGAGGGACAGACATTGTACCAAGCAGGACACACAGACAGCAAATGGGCCTGTGAAAAATGTGTGCTGTTGTCAGCCACTGGGGAGACGCAGGCTAAAGCCACAGTGAGAATCACTGTGTGCTTATCAGGACAGCGAAAAAATAAAAATAAAATGGGGACAGCCATGAGAAAAACACTGTGTCCTCCGAATGAGGAGTACTCTACCAAAAAAAAAAAAAAATAGTGATAATACCAACTGCTGGCAAAGATGAGGAGAGGAGAAAGGAAATTTCTCCCACGCTACTGCTGGGCCTGTGAAGTGCCGGCTCCGGAGAAGATTGGCAGTTTCTTTAAAAACTGCACATACACTTGCATCCTGACCCAGGAACCGCTGTCCTGAGCTTTGACCCCAGAAGGGTGAGGACCTGTGTCCAGACACAAGGCTGTGCCCAGGCTTCAGAGCAACGGTGTTTGTGACAGCCCCAAACAAGGACCCACGGGCCCTTCAGTGGGTGAGTGGAGCGCACGACACCACCGGGCAGTGAAAAGGAGGAAGTCCGGATCCGGGCAACAAGGAGGGTGGACTTCAAGGGCATTGTGCCGAGGGAGAAAAGCCAGCCCCAGAAGTCACGTGTGACACTCTCAACACGACAAAGTGAGAGAACCTGTCAGTGGTTTCCAGGGCTTAGAGATGGGGGAGGGGAAGGAGGGAAGCCTTGGGTCGGTAGAGGGGAGTGAAAGGGATCCTTGTGATGAAATGATTCTGTCTGTTGGTGGCGGCGGCTCCACGAAGCTACCCACATGGTGCCAGTGCATAGAACTAGACACGCAAAATGAAGGCCGTGCCATAGACCGTTTGTGCCCACTGCCCACCAGGCACATGTCAAAGCCTGACCCTCGGTGTAGTGTTGGGAGGCAGAGCCCTGAAGATGGGATGAGTGCCTTCATAGGACACACCCCGGGACTGTCTCTCCCCCCTGCCCCCCGCGAAGACGCAGCAAGACGAGGGTCACCCGCAAACCAGGGAGATAGTCCTCACCCAGGAACCGAACGGCTGGCCCCTTGAACTTGGACTTCCAGCCCCCAGACTGTGAGCCACAAATGTCCGTTGTCGAAGCCCCCAGGCCGTGGTAGTTCATCACAGCGTAAAACTGGTGAGACCCAGACATGGCCTGTGGGCGGCACCGAGGCCGGCTTCCTGGTTCTGACGTCTGGCGGTGGCAATGCAAGGCGCTGTCCCTGGGGGAGACCCAGGGCGGGGGTGTGAGACATCTCTGCACTCCTGTCGCAACTTCCTGTGACTCTGTAGTTATTTCCGAAAAAGAGACCATGGAGAGGCCAGACGGCTGGCGTCGGGGCGAAGGTCCAGTGTGGCGGCGGTGGGGGAAGCTGGAGAGGCACGTGGCGGCGAGCAGGTGCGTCCCAACAGCCCAGGCTGATCTGCCAGGGTGGGAGGAAGGGCGACGCAGGCGAGGAGGAAGGGGCGGGCCCCCAGCAAAGGCCCCCGCCTACCAGGAGCAGGAGGTGACCTCCAGGCCCCGAGCAGAGCGGGTGTCCCTGGCCTACTTTGCGCTCGGCTGCGTGGGGGCAGGCAAACGGGGGCACAGGCAGGGGCTTTTCTCCCCCCAGGCCCCCCAGGGACCCGCACACTCTGGGAAACTGCCCTAGTCCCGGCTGGAGCCCAGGGGCAGTACTTTCGGCGACCACACTGCCACCAGAGGAGGGTCTTCCGGGGCCCGTCGGGCCGCAAGCTGCTGCCTGGGCTTCCCGGCAGAAGTAAGTAACTCAACAGTCTTGCTTGGCACATTCGGAGCTACCCGCGTCCCACTCTCTGGAGTTACATGAGGACACAATTTATCTTTAGCCGGGAGCCACCTGCTTGGGAATCTGTCTCTGTGCGCCCAACTGGTCCCGCCACGCGCGTGCTGGCTGGAGCGGCGGCTGCCTGCACCGAGAGCAGTCCTCTCCCTGGCCGAGCTGGACGGCGCGGCCCCGGCCTCCCAGCCGGCGGGCAGCTCTGCCCTGGCCCAGGGCCGGCGATGGGACAGTCTGCGGGGATGGGACAACCCTGGGCCAGGCTAACGAGGGGCACGGAGCTGTGCAGGTGAAGCCCTGAGCCCCAATGAGAGGGCGTTTCCTGCAGACCACAGGTCAGTAAGGCCATCTCTTCCTTTAACATCTTGATCCCTCTTCTAGACAGAGGTTTAAATTGGTTAATGAAAATTCTGGAAGCATTCAGACCCAACACCGTCCCGATGTTAGATAAATTGCGAAATGTATGCTGTCTGGTGTCTTGGGATCCCAGGGTGTGAGCCTACGGGAGAATGGAATCACCCCTGTGCCCTGTGTTGGCCAAATTCGTCCTCAGTGTGCCCCCCGTTCTGCCCCCATGACCGGGCAGCCCTGCACATGCACCGACACGTGCATCTCTGTCTCCGAATCCTTGGGGCTCCTTCCAGGTCTGTTCCGTATTTTGAAGTCCCTTCTCTCTCTCCCATAGACGGCAGGACCTGCTATCAGACATGCTGTTCTCAGCGACTGAGTTAAAAAGAACAACTAACGTCAGTGATAGACAATGTGAAAAAGGGGCGGTGAGCGAGGAGCTTGGTTGGCCCCCTTAAGAAGGTTGCTCTGGGGGCACACGGGCCCTCAGAGGGGGCGGTCGCCTCCTCACCTTCCAGGGGAGAGGCCAGGACTGACCACCGTGCAGGGGTGTGCGCCTGCTCCCAGCCCCACAGACTCCCCAGGGCCCCCGGGCGCCGTTAAGACAGAATAACCAAATGCCCTGCCCGACAGGCGCACGTGTTTCGTGGCCCCTTTTACCGTGGTAAGCGCACGTAACACAGATTTTACCCTTTTCGTCAGGGGCCGTAAATATGTTCACAGCCGCGGACAGCCGTCACCACTCTCGGCTTCTAAAACTTGTTCCTCACGTGCCTCGAGATTCCCTGTGACAGCCGATTTTATGCGTCAGCCCACTGGGGCCAGGGCGGAGCCTGAGGGAGGCTGACCGCCTTCCCCAGTGGGACCGGGCGTCCTGCAGCCTGTTGAGGGCCTGGACGGAGGACAATATCAGTAGAAGGGCGAAGTCACTCTCTCCGCTTGAGCCGGGCTGCCCGCCTGTCTGGCTCGGCCGCGCACGCTCCTCGGCCTCGGGCCTCCGGGTGGAGCTTGGCCACCGGTTTCCCCGCGCCTCCAGCCTGGGGACCTCGGCTCGCGGGACGCCTCAGCCTCTGCAGTCGTGAGCTGATGCCCCGCAACCCACCCCTTTCTGTGTGTCTGTAGATCTTCTACTGGTTCTGTGTCTCGGGGGGACTGCTCTAGCAGATCCCCCTGCCAACAAGCAACCACTCCCCACTTCCCTCCTGCCCCCAGCAACCGCTGACCCATCTCCCGTCTCTCTGGAGTTGCCTGTTCTGGACGCTTCACACAAATGGAATCACGCAGATGACCCTCTGCAACTGGCTTCCTACCCTTGGCACAGACTGCTATCGGTGTATCCACATCACGCCCTGTGACCGTCACAGCCGTGTCACAGGTGCTGGAACCACACCCGGTGCCGGGTGCGTGCTCAGTAAACATTTCCCGAAACCACGAAGGGATGGATGAATGAGTGTGGTTGATGGGGGTAACGAGGACGGCTGCTAGGACCACTGTCTGCGGCCACGTTTTGGGAGGAAAAAAAAAAAGAGTACAGAGCTCTGGAGAGTGAGCACTGGACTCGGAGCCGGCGCCAGGCGACGTAGCCTTGGTTCTGCTGCACACAGGCTTGGTCACACGGGCTTGGTCGCTCGGGGAGCTGAGTTCATTTCCTACGGCTGCCGCAACTGGTTACCCCACACTCCATGGCTGAAAGCAGCACCCTGACCACTCTGGAGGTCCCCAGCCTGACACGGGTGCCCTGGGGCTGAAGTCAGCGTGTCGGCAGGGCCGGCTCCTCTGGAGACACTGAGGGGACAGCCCGTTCCTGCCTTTTCCGGCGTCTGGACACCCGTGGGCCCTTCCCTGTCTCCCAGCAGGGCAGCGTCTATGCAGCCCGCTGTCAGCACGTGCCTTTCTGACCGTGACCGAGCCAGCCTCCCCCTCCTTGGGGCTCCTGTGGCGAGACTGGGGCCAGCTGGGTAACCCCAGATCACAGCCCCTCCAAAGACGCTTCGCGTCATCTCTGCAAAGTCCCTTTTCTGTCGGGGGTGGGGGATGACATGGTCACAGGTTCCTGGGGTTGGCCGTGATGTTTTGGTGGGGGGGTTATCCTGTTGACCACAGAAGACCCTTGGCCTGAGACTCAGTTTCCCTGTATGAGAAGACAGGCCAGGCAATTCCCGAGGTCTTTCCCTGCTCTTGGAGTCAGGTGATGGACGCGGGAGAGAACCATGGCCTCGGACTTAGTGACAGTTTGTGGCATCGCTGGAGCAGGGGACCCCGAGCACACCCCGTCTGAGCAGACACTGTTGGACCTGCCCACCTGTTTTCTTCTTGACCCCTATCGTTGGCCCAAGCGAGCGTCGTTGTCCTCTTCGGGGAGGTAAGGAGCACAAGCCTCAGGCAGGCCAGGTGCCATCCTCGAGGTGACGCGTCTCTGAATGGGAGCTCGAGTCCACCCGGTGTCCGGCTCTGGAGCCACTGGCACCCGCCACGGTTTGCACAGGCGACTTGGGTGACATGCAGACGTGCTAGGGCACATCTGAAAAGTCAGTAAATTTTGCATATTTTAAATTGGTGCTTTTAGGAAGCTGAAACATACAATTGATTTAGTCATTAAAAGTTTTTGAAACTGACTTTCTCAGTTTAAAAAAAAAAAGTAGAGTGTGTGGGGGAGGATCTGTTGATGTGATTTTAATGGTTCGGTTATTTGCTTTCTCACGTCCTTGCTGGGGAGGGACGCACTGCAGAGGGCCTGCGGGTGGGGGTGCACGTCTGTGGCTGCGCGTCCCCCTCTCTGAAGGCGGCACACGCAGCCCCCGGCCAGTGACTGAGAAGACACCCACGCGGATGCAGCTTCTCACATACAGGACGGGAGCCCCCAGTAGCGGGTGATGAGCTGCTGTCTGCACCATGTCCTTCCCCTGAAAGACTGAAGGCACGAAACTCCCTTTGGCTTGGAATTCGCCCTTTTAATAGTTCAGAGGGCTGTGTTTCAAGGGATGGAGCTCTCTGAGCACAGGGCAGGACCAGACACAGGTCATCACAAGGGGCCAGGGGCTCGGGCAGCCCTGTCCCCCCGCCATACCCGGGAGTGCACAGTCAGCACCGAGCCACCTTCCTGGCTCCGTCCCAGGGGGGATGGGTCCCCTCGTTGGAGCTTTGTGGGTGTCACTGGGGATCTCAGTGGTCCAATCCCTAGAACGGGTGTGATATCCCTATTTCCACAAGTGTGTTCTCACGGGCTCCTTCAGTCAAGAACTCTGGGCTTGGTATCCTGGGAGCCCCGCGGGCAACGGGTGAATGAGAGGAGTTTCCTGCCCTCCAGGAGCTCACAGTCAAAGGGAAGAGGCCCGTGGCCAGCAGCTGCTCTGCGTAGCCGGTGACAGACGACCCTCGTTTGTTGATTTATTCATTCTTTCACCCCGTGCTGCTCGCAAGCTGCTTCCGTGCCCGAAACCATGGGCACTTGCCAGCGAGGAGTCCACGTGGAGCTGGGCACACGTCGGGGGAAATGCCGCACATCCTGGGGGGGCCTTCGCCGACCTCAGCCTTGGACTAATTACGAGCGTGCTTCCTGAGAATCCTTGACCGCTTTGGCCTGAATACATGATCTGAAACTTCATTTTTTTGAAAACCACTTTTCAGAAACAGCAAATAACAATAGATCCTCTGTTTACTCCCAAAGCCGTGGACCATTCTCCATGTGCCGATTAAGGTCCAGCAGCAGTTCGGGGGTGGGCCGCGGCGGGGCATGGACCTGAGGGAGACACAGCTCCGGCTCCGGGGAAATTCATGAGCGGCTGGGGAGGACAGTTGCAGCTGATGGCACTGCTGTCCCCCACCCCTGCAGAGCCAGCAGCTCTGCACGTGCTGTCGGCTGGCCCTGGGCTCTCCGTCTTCTTGGGCACCACCATCCCCTCATCTCCTTGATAGCTGAGTGACTTCTGCTGGTCTCGTTCGTGCTCTTGCCTCACGGTGCTCCTTAGAGACGCAGGCAAACCTTGGCTCGGACCCAGGTCGCAGGGACCCTGCTGGGGACCCAGCTCGGGGGTCAAGAGGAAACCAGCAGTTTCTGCTCTTCGGACAGAACTGGCAGACTCACCGCAGGGCACCTTCTCCTTGGGCTTGGCTGTCACTGCAAGGGCACCGTCTTCTCCATTTGGAAACACGGCCTCTTTGGGAAGCTGGAACCTGCAATTAACTTATTCATCAATTCAAAGGTTTTTTGAGACAGATGTTCTCCGTTAAGACAAAAAGCGGGCCGGAGGGGGTGAATGAAGAGGGTGTCATGGCTGAACTGTGTCCCCCGCAAAAGATACTTTGAATTCCTAACTCCGAGCACGGCAGAATGTGACCTTCTTCAGAAATAGGGTCATGGCCGATAGAATTAGTTACACCGAGATGAGGTCATACTGGAGCTGGGGGGGACCCAAGTCTAATATGCCTGGGGCCCTTGTAAGAAAAGGAAACATGCAGAGAGTGTGCTGGGTGAGGCTCAGAGACATGAGGAAGGGTGCTATGTGAAGACAGGGACGGGAGCAGAGATCAGGTGACAGCTGCAAGCCTGGGTGTTGGTGGCCCAGAATCGCAGGCCACCACCAGAGCCAGGGTGGCCCCACCTACACCTTGATTCTAGACATCAGGCCTTCAGAACTGAGACAATGAGCTCCTCTTGCTTTAAGCCACCCAGCCAGTGGCCCTTTGCTGCGGCAACCCCAGGGCCCTAACACAGAGGGGACCCTAACCTCCCCTGCGGCGCCTGGCAGCCTCCAGAGGGCTGGGGCGGGACTTGCGGTCCCAAGTACTGTGTACGTTGGTTGGTTTCTGTTGGGTGCTTTCTTCTCACTTCACACTCAGGGCCAGGCGCCCTGCCCCTCTGCACCCACGAGAATTCTCTGGCCTGTCTGGCACCTGGGGTCTCGGGCAGACGGCTCTTTCTGAAGCCAGAGCCAATCTCAGTTACTCATTCGCCCACCGTGCCCTCAACCCCACCGGCGCTGGGGCTTCCCAGCGCACCGGGGACCCTAACTTCAGACCTGAGCTTGTTTGCGCTCACTGCATCCAGCACAGAGCTTTCCAGAGTGAGGGACGGAAGTCACTGCCAGGGCGGCCAGGGCGACCAGGGCTGCCAGGCCCACGGCTCTCTCCACCTGGCCCCCCTCCCTCTCGCCTTCCTGCCCTGAGCCCGGCCGGGGCCAGGCCTGCCTGTCTCTTCCGAGGCCCTCAGCTGCCTCTCCCCTTTTCTGGACGCAGCCCCGGCCTCCTTTGCCCAAGATCAAAGCCCCACCTGCCTCAGGGATCTACTTCCTAATTCCGTCTGAGGCCAAGATGACACCCACTCATTTCCAGAAATGTGCCTCTTATCTGTTTTCCAGTTAACACAACTGGCTGCTTGGCTCACAACTGCCGCACGTCCAGTCCCATGTGCAGGAGCCGGGGGACACCGGGAGCCGCAGGGCCATGGGGCTCGCAGCGCAGGCCCCGTTTTCCCTGGGGGTTCACTGCTGCCTCAGCGGGGGCGCAGACAGCCCCCCACACGGCGTTTACCTGCTGCGAACGGGGGTGTTTCCTACAAAATCACAATTCCATTACCCAACTCGGATGGAGTCATTTTAGTTTATATACAGTCTATTTTCAAAACGCAGCAGTCCCCAAAATACCGTTTATATTTATTTAATATATTTACGTAAAATATGTTATATTTATATATACGATATTATTATATAGTATTGAGTTGGTCAAAAAGTCCGGGTGATTTTCCCGTAAAATAAGAGAGATATAACTGACATTTTTTTCATTTTCACCAATAGTGTTATTGGTTTGGGTATTTTGAGTGTGTCAGTTATCTCCTGCATGGTACAATGTTGACTGTTCTCAATTAATGTCTCAATTTGATCTACTGGGCTACCTGACCATGGAGTATCCTTCAGAGAGAGATCTCCAGCCCAAAATTTTGCAAATCACTTTGGACACATTCGATCAGTCACAGCACCTTCTCCATACCCTGCACAGATCTTTTTCCACGATTCAGTTGCGTTTTTACCTTTCTTGAAATAATAAAGCATAACATGCTGAAAATGTTGCATATTTTCTTCCATCTTCAATATTAAAATGGCTATACAAATATTCACCAATTTTGATGTTTATTTTTAAACGCACGCTGATATGACAGCTGTCACAATGCAATCTAACGAAATTGTTTCAAATGAAGTTAAAGACAACTAAGTGCTACTAGAGCCATCTGATGGGTACATATTGTTTTATAATATGTATCCCAATACATATTATTTTCCAACCCAATGCATACTATTTTATAATATAGTAAATTATATTATTAGTTAAATTAAAATTTAATATTAAAATGTATATGATATGAATGCTATGTGTTACATATGCTATAATTAAATTAATATAACAATATAATTGTATGTGATGGATGTTATATAATATATAATTATATAATTATAAAATATGTTATAATTGATTATAATAGATAATATAATTATATAATATAATAATTATATATAACATGTTAATATAAAACATAATAAAATGTATTATAAGTAAAATACATAAATAAATATGTAATAAAAGAGAATCAAATACATTACACGAAAACACAAAAATCTAGTTCGTTCACATTCCCGAGCCTGGACACAGCCGGACCCGTGTCCAGGTGGTGGGCACCCCGGGGCACGAACGATGGCCCGGCCCCTTGCAATCTGGGAAGCCTTTCCCCGGAGGTGGCGTTCTGGAAATTCTCGGGCAGGGCGGGGCTGTGGGGCTGAGCCTCCAGTCCTGGAGCCCGCGGACCGGGCAGCGACTAC
Organism: Mormoops blainvillei; assembly: GCA_004026545.1. Lineage (NCBI taxonomy): Eukaryota > Metazoa > Chordata > Mammalia > Chiroptera > Mormoopidae > Mormoops > Mormoops blainvillei. The sequence goes on from PVJD01017078.1 coordinate 18,655, forward strand.
ACCCGTCATCCTGTGACGGAGCGCCTCCTC
>PVJD01017079.1:0-18687 GCA_004026545.1 Mormoops blainvillei
ACCAGCAACCCTTTGGTTCTCAGGCTGATACTCAATCAACTGAGCTACACCAACCAGGGCTAGGTGTGGATCTTCTTGAATTTATTCTACTTGGAGCTTTTTTAAGCTTCTTGGATATGGAGATTGTTTTTCATCAAATTTGGAAGCTTTTGGCCATTATTTCTTCAAATGGTCTTTCTGTCATTTTTGTTTCTGAGTCTCCTTCTGAGACTCTCATTATGTATAATCAGCACATTTGGTGGTGTTCCCATTAGTGTCTGAAACTATGTTTATTTTTCTTGATTCTTTTTACTTATTTTGTCCTCAGACTAGATAATCTCATTTGGCCTATCTTCAGGTTCATTACTTCTTCCTTCTGCTTGCTCAAATCTAATATTGAGTGTCCCTAATGAAATATTCATTTCAATTATTGTACTTTTCAATTCCAGAATTTCTATTTGACTTAAAAAAATAATTTATATATCTTTAGTCATAATATCTGTTTGGTGAGATATCCTCATACTTTGAAGTTTTTAGACATATTTTCCTTCAGCTCTTTGAACATATTTAAAATGGCTCAATTAAAGTCCTTGTCTAGTAAGTCCAACATCTGGGCTTCATCAGGACCAGTTTCTATTGTATACTTTTTTTTTCCTTCCAAATAGTCATAATTTCTTTTCTTTTTTAAAAATTTTTTCATGTTGCACAATATTTTTTTAATTGAAAACTGGATATTTTAAATAAGGTGGCAACTCTGAATCAGATACTCTTCATCCTCAGGATTTTTTGTTGCTGCTGGTTTTGTAGTAATTGTTTTGCTACTTTTCTGAACTAATTACGCAAAGTCTATGTTCCTTGTTTTCTGTAGCCCCTGAACTCTCTACTTGTTTAGTTTAGTGGTCAACTAATGATTGGAAGAGATTTCCTTAAATACCTGTGACCAATAAATCACCAGACTTTGCTGAGGATCCCAATATGCATATTGGGGTACACCTTAAATGTTAAGCAAACTTTTTGACAGCTCTATGCTAGCCTTTACTTTCTGCTGTGCAGAACTTCAAAGCCAGAGATAAGAGCTAGGGGCTCCTCAAGTCTTTTCCTGTGTATGTGTATAGCTCTATTCATGTGTGTGGCCTCCTAAATTCTCAAGAATATGTTGGAGTTTTTCAAAGCCTATGTGGACACCTTATTCCCCCAACTTTATGTTTTAAGAATTTTGGTCTGTCTGTTGCTCCAACTGTTAATTACTGCCTCAGGCTGCTATGAAGTTAGAACTTGTTCGTAATTATTTTCAACAAATGCCCCCTGGGAAAATACTTTTTGTATTGAGTGAGCTCTGGGTTGGGTCAAGTATGGACTGGCTTATAAGTGGGGCCTCCTAAGGAATCACCAGAAAGTTTAAGTTATGACAAATTTGGTAATGAGGATTTGAAAGAGCTGTAGCTCCATTCTTCTTTCTCCAGTGACTACTAGGCTTACCAGGAATGTGGGCTATTATTTTTCAAGGCTCTTGCAGAGATGGAGAGAGGGAGATGGGACTGAGGAAAGTTAAAATTTCACAGAGCTTACTGCTCTTACTGAGATCCAACTATTTATTTACTTTTATTTATTTGTTTTATTTTTAGACAGAGAGGAAGTGAGAGAGAAAGAGAGGGACCTCAGAAAATCAGTGCGTGGTTGCCTCTCACACGCCCCCTACTGGAGACCTGGCACACAACCCAGGCATGTGCCCTGACTAGGGAATTGAACTGGCGACCCTTCAGTTTGCAGGCTGACGCTCAGTCCATGGAGCTATACCAACCAGGGCATATTTATTTTTTAAAAATGCCTCCGGGGTGGCCGCAAACCTTTGGTTAATTTCCAGAACTCTGAAAAGTTTATTCTCATAATGTTTGTCAGCTTTTTTCATTGTTTTTATGAATGAACAAAATTTTGGAGGTTCTTAATCTGTTATTTTTGCTGACAGTACATCACAGCTTAAATACAACTTTTCAACCTTCATCTTTCTTTAAAATGTTGGGCCATTTGGCTTTTGACCAACATTGTTCAGTGGCCACTCTTCTTCCTCTGATTATCTTTTGGAAGTTGATGTTTCTCATAGTTCTGTCCTGGGCTATCTTATGTTTTTATTCCACCTATTCTTTCTATGTGATCTCATCTACACCCCTGACTTCAATTTCCTCTTCTATATGTGTCTAACCTAGATTTCTCTTTATCTGGGGACTTATACATCCACTATCTGTTAAACATCTCTATTTCAGTGTTGTAAAGTCAAACTAACTTAGCATGTCTGAAACTGAACGGATTATCTTTTCCAGATCTGTTCTCCCTCCTCTCTTCTCTATCTCAGTGATTTGATCATCATCTCCCTCAGTATTCGATGTGTTCTGGAGTTTTCTCTTTCTCTCACTATGGTCATCTCAGTCATTTACCAATTTCTGTCACTCTGCTTTCTGAATATATTTCCCTTATCCCTGATGCTGTTTTCCTAATTAAGGCCACATTTCTGTCTTGTTTAAACTATTGTAATACTTTCTTGTCTTTCCATCTCTAGTCTTGTTCAACCTTTTGTACATTTTCTGTGCTATAGGTAGAATATGCTTCCTAAAAAGCACATATACAGGGTCTGGCACAAATAATGCCCCTTTTTCTATTACAAAATCATAAGCATGTAATTCTGTAACATAACAATATCATACTCAAGAACACATATGACATTTTAGGTAAAATGTTCAAATTAAAACTATAAATTGTTATATCCATATCATTATCCTACCAACCACACTCAAGCAGGCCTTACTTCTGCCAGATCCTGTATTTTTGTCACTCCCTCATGGAGTAAACAATTGATAAGAGTGTAGACACTATTCCCGCCTTTGGAAACTTTGGCCGTAGTGAGGGACACAGACAAATACATGACCAAGTACAATTTAATGTGTAATTGAGCAAGTATGGTGCACACAGGAGAGGCAGAACTCAATGGAGACTCAAGAGCTCAAGAAAATTTCAGAGGAGATGGTATCTAAGCTGAAATCTGCAGAAAGAGTAAGAATTGCAATCATGAAGGGAACACTGGAGTGTTCTGGGCTGAAAGTGCAAGTAGGAAGACCTAGAGAAAACACGGAACTGTAGGAAAGAAGTTATGTTATGTTGGAAAACCATATGTGAAGGAAATAGTATGAGATAGGCCTGAAGAGGTAAATTGAGGTCATAGCAAATAGGCTCCTGTATGTCATGTTAAGGACTCTGTTTAGTCTTAGTGATGTTGGAAACCACTGAAGTAATCTTTGTGGGGGGCGGGGGTGGGAAGGTCAGATTTGCATGTTAGGAAAAGCGCCCTGACTAGGGTACAGAGAATGCTTTGGATGAGAGGGCTGATCTGGAATCAGGGCGACCAGCTTGGAAGGCAAGGGACCAGTTAGAGAAGAGTTAGGGAGCTATCGCAGTAACCCAGGCAAGAGATGATAGTGATGTGGACTTTGGGAATGGAGAAGATTGGATGGATTTTAGAAGTACTGTGGGAGTATAATGGATTTGTTATTGTTCAGTGTGGAGACCAAGGAAGGGGGGATCTAAAGAAGGTGTTTGCATTATTCCGTTAATAAAGCTACCTATTTCAGCAGTTAACTATTTAGAACATAAAGCTATTATGTATGTAAGTATATTCATGACAATAAAGTGTATGGTGTTTTATAGATTTTCTTCTAAAAATTATCAACATCTGAGTTAAGTCTAAACACCTAAGCTTCCTGAAGAGACTGTTCACTTGGTAAAAGCTAATAAATGTAGAACCGATGCCTGGGTCAGTTATTTATTTCTGTGAACCTTCTATGAGCCTAGCCCTGTATTTCCTATTGGGATTCATGATTAAAATCATCTTACCTTTTCCAGTCAACAATCTTTTTTCTATCATAAGTATAAAACCACACTATTGATTTCATCAGCTTTCCCAAGCTAAATAAGGATGTTTCTACTTTGGAGTTTCCACTATAAAACAATTAAACTTTTGCAATTTTCTATCTGTAGCGTAGTGGAAGATTTGACTAGAGTAAAAGACTTACTGATTTTAAGCTCAGTTTTATTTGGTCACTTTTGTTAAATGAATTTATGTCTACATGACTAACTATTGCTATTTGATTATTAAAAAGCATATTTTGAAATATTCATTCTTTGAATTTGATGGCCTTTTAAAAAGTTTATCATCTCATCACTAAGGCATGAAAAGAGTCATTGATTATTTTTGCAGAAGACATTTGGAAACTCCTATTTTTGGACTTTCATATTCTTCTGCATGGACTTTGCTGAGATAATAATGTTACAAAAGCCACTATCCCCTGAACTATTTTAGTATTTGTTAAGTGGATATGTGGTTGGATGAAGTATTGTTAAACAAAAGTAGCTTTCAGTTTAATTTTAATCAGGATCATCAATCTATTTTTATTTTAGGAACTAAAGAAAAGTTTAATATTAATATTTTAAAAATATTACAGAGGATATTTTTATCTTCATCATAAAAAAAAGAAACATGATGATTTCCCTTTTAATTGAAGAGAAAAATTCCTTAGCTCAAAAAAAAAAAAAAAAAGAAATCCTCTCTAGTCTCAGTTGCCTTTAAAAATCTTGAACCTGTCAGTGAAATTGTGTAATCTAGTAATAGCGTGCCTAAGGCTTATTGCCTTTTCTTGGGCAACAGTGTCAGCAAATGATGTGCTCTATCGATTTTAATCACATTGTTTTTACAGTTCCATTGCAAGCTTTTGAAAACTCACCAAGTAAATAAATCCATGGTTACAGACATCTCCTTTCTCTGAAAATCTAACCATTTACATATTTTTCCTTCTTGATCAGTTGTTAAGGTATAACATAGACCAGTAATATTTTGAGAGACTGGTCTGGCTATACTCAATAAAATGTTCTCTGTGTATTCAGAATTATATATATTTAAAAATAAAATTGTTACAAATGCAATATTTGACTGCTTGTAGCATTCAGAATTTAATATTTAACAAGCTGCTTGTAGGCTAGTCCCAGCAAGTCATTCCCTCTGCAACTCAGTGGCATACAGCTAGAGCAAGCTCTCATAAAGTCTTATTCTAAGCTTGAGATGAGCTAATTAGATGGCAGTTTGTGTCTTGGAACCTGTATAGAACACTATTTGGTGATTGAGAGATTATGACTTTGTTTACATGACAGGCCACTGGCTTTCTTATACTAGGCAAGTACATTATATATTATATTTGTCAGATCTAAAACACCATTTCCGTAATTCAGTGAATGACTTTCAATCAATAACCGTTGTTTACTGGATAGAAGATGACAGAACATAGTTCCTGTCCTGAAGGGGTTCAGCGTTAAGAGAAATAGTTTTTGTTGTTTTCTGTTTTTACGAAATTAATATTATCTCTACGGAAACTTGAGAACAGGGACAATGGCATCCGTTTTTGGTGCCTTGATGTAGGTTATTTGGAGTTGTTATATTTGCACAGATACGGCCAGAAGAAGAAAGTTGTCTGGAGATCGCTAAATCGTGCAACTGGTATTGAACATGATCTTGAGGGGCAGATGCCTTGTCTCGTGTGATGTGAAACATCTGTGTTGGAGTAGTGTGTCACACATCTCCCTCGTTAACTAGTTTCATGCAAAGTTGATGATTTTGGCAAGTTCCTCTATTTCAACATCGCTGGGAATATTTGGCATACAGGAAGGCATTCTGACCACACTTATATTAATACATTTTCTTAATGCAATATTATTAATTTCATAAATGAAGTTTCCAAACCTCTCAAATTTACCTTCAAATTCTTAATATAATTGATCTATTGCTAATGGGATTAATATTCCTGAGTACATATTTACTCTGTGTGTTTGAGAGAACACTTCAGTTTTGTTCTCTTAGAAATTTCAATTGTGTAATATGATATTATCAGTGAGAGTCACCATGTTATGTATCAGATCATCAGAACTTACTCACCTTATGACTGAAGTTTGTATCCAATAGGTGAAGTGATGGATGCATTAATTAACTGTATGGCAGAATCCTTTCACAGGGTATATAGGTAAATCAAATTATCACATTGCACACTTTAATTATCTGTGATTTTGTCAATTATAGCTCAGTGAAGCTGGAAAAAAAGATTCTTGAATACAATAACACTATTTTCTTTTGAGCATCCTGGATGGAGCATAGCTAAGTGTTCATGAACAGTCCTTAGAGTGGTTCTACTTCTCCCCTGGGGCCTACTGGCGGTGCTTTTTTGGCTGCCTTAGCTACATGGGGCCCACTTGCACACTCTTCACCTGTTATACTCTGTTTCCATGAGTGGATTGGAAATCCTGTGTCTCCTTTCTTTTACACTTTATTTAGCTTTTTCTTTTCTAGCTAGGCCCATTACTCCTCAGTACAGCCAGCCTTCCATCTCATCCCTTCTTCCCCCTACCATCACCCTACCCCAGTAGTAAATTTTAACAGTGCTGGTCTGTAATAGGTGAAATCTAGATTGGGTGAGGCGAGATTGGGGCCTGTGACTGGTTTGACCTGGCTGTAGTAGGAAAACATGACTCTCATTGTAGTGCTGAAGCCTTAGAGTGGAGGTGAGGCCAGTTACCACTTCAGTTCCTTTAAATGTCTGCTGTGCCTCGGTTGATCATTAGAAGGGGTGATTCATCTTCGTAGATTTTTAGGGCTAGAAGGAACCTCCAGACATCCTAGTCTATGTTTAAAAACCTACTAGGGTTTCCTGCCAGCTGATCTTCCAGCCTCTACATGTATACTTCTAGTAACTGAGTCTTTTCTTTTATCTTTCACAGTTCTGTAAGGAAGTCCTTTATATTAGATTGAAATTGGCATGTACCCTCTCTTTGAATCACACAAAAACTAATTCCTTAGTCCTAATCCTCTTCAGATCTATGAAGAGAGTCCTTAAATTCCCTTTGAGAGATCCCTTCTCCATATGACCCCCTCCATTCTTTGATGACCCTGCCTATACCCTGCCTAAGTGATTCATCACTCTGGCTCTGCCCCACAGAACTAACATTCAGAAGTTTTTATCGTGTGTCTGTTATGTACAGATATGGGTCTGTTGTGGCATAAATGTCCCTGGTTTCAAGTTGCATATTTTGTTCAGGGAGAAAAGACATGGGATAACAACAGGAAAGAATCAGGGAAAGGAAGAAATCTCCTGCTCTTATCCAGTCTTTTTAAGCCAGATTTTCTTAGTAAAATCTCTGTTCTTACCTTAAACTGTTGGTTTGGGGACCATATTTAAGACTTTCCATCCAGATTGCAGCTTAATCAGTAAGGAATATTATACCAATTAAAATGGAAAGAAACACTAATAGCATGCATCAACTGTTAAACATTTTTTAAAAATCTATGAAATAATGTAAATTTTAAATATAGTGTAAAATCCTTTTATAAGACAACACAGATCCATTTTTCCTATATTTCCTACATGCCCTTTATAGAAATAGGAGACAAGTGCTGGTCTCCTTTAAAATACAACACTATGATCTAAAAGCCCATTTGGCCCCTCTTTAGGCTCTGTAAGCATGTCATGAAAACAAGTAGTTGAAAAGTGAATTTACAGTCGTCCAGTTCGGTCTGCATGGTGTCAGACAGTCCATAAGCTTTTTTCTTCACTTGAATAGTACACATTCTTGACCAAATTGACTGACTGTTTAGGTTCCTGTAGGTACAGTTTTAGCAAAGAAAACTAAAAAATTGATTTTGGAGAAGAAAATTGTAGCTAGTTATATCTCATAAAACCATTCTTGTGTTCATTTTCTTGAGGAAATTACTGTAAGTGTGTCTTTTAGGGCCAATATGTAAGAGACCTTTTTATGCTTAAATAAAAGCTCAGAGTTCTCCTGTTGACTTATCTTCATTCTGAAAGTAAAATGAAAATCTTTAGCCAAAGGAAAGCTCGCATGTTAGTTAAATACTGACATGATTTGAACTTACTTTATTTGTTTACACGTTGTCTAATACCTATGCTGTCCAGTCTTTGGAGACACAAAGAAACATTATTATATTAGAAACTTCTTTGGTTTTCTGATATATCTTTTTATATCTAAAATCCTGTTTAAACATAATTCCATGATTCTATAGAAGAATTATTCATCTTTGTGTTTACATAAGATATGTTAGGTTTGCAATACTTGATTAATTTTATGCCTCTAAAATATGAATGACATTATATGGCCTGCTAGATCATAGATTTATTTTAGTAACAAATATTTCATATCAATTCATAAATGAGAAAGAAAGAAATACGTGTAAACATTAGTTCTATTTTGGTTTTTAAGCTGAAATAATTAGAATTCAGCCAGCCAAAAAGAAATTATATTTGAAATCTAAAACTTGTCAAGAAATTTTACATGCAGCCATTCAACCTGTTGTTTTAGAATTGCTGTGGTAAGAGTGGGGAATACTACTTTGGCAAATGTAGTGGTAGGTAGGTTGGAGAGCAGAAATGAAACTTTGCAGTGAGTAGTAGAAGTTCCTGTGCTTTCTGAATATAGCTACTAAATACTTCTGGGGCCCTGGATAGATCAGAAACTAGAACAAGAAAGCACTCAGAAGTCTATGTCAGTATCAGTGATATTATGATAAAATGACTTACTGAAGAATTGATGAAAAAATTAAAGGAAATGACTTCTGAACAGAACTAAGAAAAAAGTAACTGTTTTGTGATTCACAAAACATCCATCTTAAAATGGGAAACTTAATATTTAAAGATTCTGTTGAAAGTTTGTGTGCGTTTGAAGGATACAGCAAGCATGCTTTTGGGAGTGCTGTTTATAATGAACTCAGCTACACTTTAAATAAACCTTTGCATTATGAACACGTCCTTCAGTTTCTCATAAAAAGCACTGTAATGTCAGTATTCTTAATGCATGCATAAAATGATGCCTTACACATCTAACATGGGACTTTTCGCCACCTGAAGAGAGAAAGCACCATTTTTCCTAAACCGAAGGGTTGTTATTTGCAGATCTGCTCCACCGCTCTGAGTCACTGATGGTTACAGGCTTATATTTAACCTGAAATGCAAAGCATTTTCTTCCGTGGCCTGAAGTTAAATCATTTTGCAAAGTGTATACAAATATATTCTGAGTTTTCTGTTTTGTCTTATATACATATACTTGGAAAACAAAGCCAAGCATTTGTAAGAATGGCGTGTGTGTGTGTGTGTGTGTGTGTGTGTGTGTGTCTTTAGCAGCATCAGTTGCATTCTTTTTTCCCCTCTCCCTGTCTGGAGGATACTTTTTATCTACCTTTTTAAATGCTAACCATTATGAGTTTTAATCACAGCAGAATATTTTTATACCACTTTTATAAAAGGTCAAACTTACTGGATTGACTTGTCCATGATTTCTATCTAATAGTCTTAGAATATGCTATACACATTACCTGTGGTAAATATAAGTAGAGCACTTAGAATTTTTGCATCTATTCACAAATGAGATTGGCCTTTAAGAATTCCTTTCCCCTTTTGTGATTACTGCTATAGTAAGATTTTGGTTATTCCAAATGAACGAAATGAACTGTATGGCTTTTCATGGCTTTGAAACAGTTTATATGGGAATCATCTGTTTCCTAAAAGTAGGAAGGAACTCTGGGAGAGAAATTGTGAGTGACATGGTTAAGTACTATGAATAAAAATAAAGCAAGGTAAGGGGACAGAGTGAATGGGCCTATTGTTTCAGATGATGTTAGGAAAGGTCTCCCAAATGAGCAGAAACCACTGTGAAGCGAGGGAGCTAGCCATACAAATGTCTGAAGAAAGAGAATCCTAGGAAGAGGAAGCCTGGGACCAAAGCTGTGAAGGGGGTATATGCTTCAAAGATTCGAGGAACAGCAAGGAAGCTAATGTGTCTGGAACAAAGGAGACAATGGTAAGATATGAAATCTGAGAGATAGTGAGGGGTCAGGTTTTGGGGGACCTTATAGGCAAAAGTTCAACAAAACCTACATTTCTGTTCAACTTAAATTTTATTCCTTAATCATATTTTTCTCTTTCTGATTTGCCAGCTCATGTAGTATATTTTTAATCTTTTCCTGTTTTTAATCAGGCTTAAGAATATACATTTTCTTAATACAGCTTTGCTTGCATGCTGTAAGGTTCATGGCCATGAGTCATGTCGCCATCCCTAAGCTGCAAGGGAGGCTGGCAAATAGATTTTAATGAGCACATTGCTGCCCCAGACAAAATCAGGATATTGCTAGTAAAGAAGGATGGAGTAATGAATATTGGACAAAATACTTGCAATATCATAAAATCCTATGGACCTGGGAGATTTTCCTTCAGATTCCTTTGGTATACAGATTGTTACCAAGCATTGTGAAAAGGGAAGATACCCAATTTATTTTATGAAACTAGCTAGCATCTTACATCAAAATCTGACAAAGAGGGCTAAAAAAATTATAGACTTATTATATAAGTTTAACTTATGGATATAACTGAAAACTCAAAAACATGTCAGTTTTTTAGCATGTTAAAAGAACCCTCCATCATGACCATGTAGGGTTCATACTATAAATGCCAGAATACTTTAATATTAAAAAAGCTTTTGACACACTAAAGCATATAAAATGATTCAATAAGAAAAAATATGATAATCACAATAGATAAGGTTTGATAAAAGTCAGCACTCATTTCTGATTCTAAAGCCAACCTTAGACAACTAAAAGTAGAAAGATATTTCTTTAATGAGATAAAGACATCTAACTTCTTATTCTGGTCCACTTTATTCCACTTCAAAGGAAAAGGCACAGTCTAGGTAAAGCCAGCCCTTTGTTCTCCTACTATGATTAAAACTCATAATGAGCCCTGGCTGATGTGGCTCAGTTGGTTGGAGTATCATCCCATAACTGAAAGGTTGCAGGTTTGATCCCTGGTCCGGGTGTGGGCGTGTGCAACCCCCAGTGTGGACATGTACAATCCTGGGTCTGGGTGCTGATCCCTAGTCTGGGTGCATATGAAAGGCAATCAATCGATGCTCTCTCTTGCATCGATATTTCTCTCTCCCCCTTCCTCTCTATCTAAAAGCAATGAAAAAACTGTCCTCAGGTGAAGATTTAAGAAAAACTCATAGTGTTAAACGCTCAAAAAGGTGTGTAGATCAAGACTTCAGGACAGGATGGACTCTGTGCTTGCCTCCTCCCATGATCATATCAAAATTACCACTAAATCTTAGAACAACCTTCCTTGAGAGCCACCTGAAGGCTAACTGAACAGTGTTACCATAACTAAGGATCTAAAGAAGCAGCCATGTTGAGACTGGTAGGAGGAGTAGAGATGCAGAATGGGCAGGTCCCACACCCACAGTGTAGAGATTAAGAATCAGGAGGGATATCTTGGCTCCAGAGGCCCCCCTGAGGAGTGAGGGGACCCAGCCTCACACTAGGCTCCCCAATGTGGGGTACCAGTGCCAGGAATAATCTGGCTGTGAAATCAGTAGAGACTGTGCCCCAGAGAAACATCTTCTCTGATCAGAATGGTTTGAAAGTAGAAATCAATTACAAAAAGAAACCTGGAAAACACACAAACACATGGAGGCTAAATAACATGTTACTAAACAATAAATGGATTAACAATGAGATAAAGTAAGAAATAGAAAGATAACTTGAGACAAATGAGAACACAATGACTCCAAATATATGGAATATAGCCAAAGCAGTTCTAAGAGGGAAATTTACAGCAATACAGGACTACCTCAAAAAATGAGAAATATCTCAAAAAATAAATCTAACCTTACATCTAAAGGATCTAGGAAAAGAGAACAAACAAAGCCTAAAATGAGTAGAAGGAAGAAAATAAAGATAAGAGCGGAAATAAAATAGGGTCTTAAAAAAAAAAACAATGGAAAAGATCAATGAAACCAAGAACTGGTTCTTTGAAAAGATAACATTGATAAACCTTTGGCCAAACTCATCAAGAAAATATCACAGAGGCCCCACATTTAAAAAAGAAAGAGAAATGAAAGAGAACTGGCAAATAACACCATAGAAATACAAAGGATTATAAGAAAATACTATGAATCATTATATGCCAACAAATTGGACAACCTGGGAGAAATGGATAAATTCCTAGAAACATATAAGCGCCTAAGACTGAATCAGGAAGAAACAAAATCTAAACAGACCAACAGCTACTAACAGAATTGAAGCAGTAATCAAAAAACTAACAAACAAATGTCATGGAACAGATAACTTCACCAGAGAATTTTACCAAACATTCAAAAAAGAATTAATACCTAGCCTTCTCAAACTATTCCAAAAAATTGAAGAGGAAGGCTCCCAAACTCATTCTACTAGGCCAACATCACCCTGACTCCAAAATCAGACAAAAACACTACCAAAAAAAAAGAAAAAAAAGAATTATAGGTCATTATCCCTGATGAGCATTGATGCAAAAATCCTCAACAAAATATTAGCAAACCAAATTCAGCAACACATTAAAAGGATCATATGCTATGATCAAATGGGATTTACTCCTGGGATGTAAGGTTGGGTCAATATCTGCAAATCAATTAATGAGATACACCACATAAACAAAATGAAGGCTAAAAATTATATGATCATTTTAATAGATGCAGAAGACACATTTGAAAAAATGCGCCATCCATTTACAATAAACTCTCAGCAAAGTAGAGATGGAGGGAATATACATCAACATAATAAAGGCCGTATAAGACAGACCCACAGCTAACATTGTACTCAATGGTAAAAAGCTAAAATCTCCTTAAGATCAGGAACAAGACAAGGATGTCCACTTTCTTCACTTTTTCTCAACAGAGTATTGGAAGTCCTAGCCACAGCAGTTAGACAAGAAGAAGAAATAAAGACATTCAAGTTGGAAAGGAAGAAGTATAAAAAACTGTCATTATTTGCAGATAACATGACACTGTATATAGAGAACCCTAAAGATTCCACCAAAAAACTATTAGAGCTTATAAATGAATTCAGTAAAACAACAGGATACAAAATTAATATTCAGAGATTGTTTGCATTTTTATATACCAATAGTGAGCTATCAGAAACAAAAACTAAGAAAATAATCCCATTTACAATTACATTAAAAAAAAAGCACTTAGAAATGAATTTAACCAAGAAGGTAAAAGACCTGTACTTAGAAAACTATAAGACACTGAGGAAAGAAATTGAAAAAGGTAAATAAAAGGGAGACTAGACTGTGCTGATGGATAGGAAGAATTAAGATTTTTAAAATGTCCATACTACCAAAGCAACCTACAGATTCAATGCAACTCCTATCAAAATACCAATGGCATTTTTCACAGAACTAGAAAAAATAATCCAAACATTTATGTGGAGCCACAAAAGACCCTGAGCAGCCAAAACAGTCTTGAGAAGGAGAACAAAGTTGGAGGTATCATACTAATTTATATCAAACTATACTACAAGTTTATAGTAATCAAAACAGCATGATACTGGCATAAGAACGGACATGTAAATCAATGGCACAGACTAGACAGCCCAGAAATGAAGCCATACCTATGGTCAACCTATGACATATGGTCAACCTATGACAAAGAAGATAAGACTATACAATGGGGTAAAGATAGTCTCTTTAATGTGGCACACATGTATAATGGAATATTAGCCATAAAAAGAAGGAAATCTTGCCAGCTGTGACAAAATGGATGGACCGAGAGGGTTTCATGTTAAGTGAAATAAACCAGTCAGAGAAAGACAAATACCATATGATTTCACTTATATGTAGAATCTAAAAAGCAAAAAACAAAAAAAAGAGAAAAAACTCAGAACATTTTGATGGTTGCCAAATGGGAGAGGGGTTGGGAGATGGGTGAAGAAGGTAAGAAGGATTAAGAATTACAACTTGCCAGCTATAAAAATAGTCACAGAGATATAAAAAGTACAGCATAGAGAATATAATCAATAATAACGTGATAACTATGTATGGTCATATGAGTACTGGACTTACTGGGGTGAGCACTTTCCTAAGGTCTATGAGATGTGTAATCACACCTGAAACTAATATAATATTGTATGTCAACTGTAATTGAAAAATAAGTAAATAAAAATAATAAAAAGCTTTGTCAAATGTAAAGTGCTATCTAAATGTGAATTACAATTTTGATTTCATCCTCTTTGGAGTAAATTTCAACTTTAAATGACAAGCGATCATAGTGAAGTACCAATAACTTTGATAAATACTCAACTTTACAATTTCTAAACAGTTTTCCAGGGTAGCATAATAAATAATGATTTGTTGCCCATGAGTGCAGCTTTATTTTCCTCATCTTGATATTACTTTATTGAGGAAAAAAAAAATTCTATTTTTGATTGACAAAAAAAAAAGAAAAGGTGTATAAAAGTACCCCTAGACAGGTAGAGGGGGAAAGGAATCCAACTGATGCCAATAAATGGACACACACACACCTCTCTTGCAAATGCTTGACCTTGTTTTTCAACAAAAACCTGTGACTACAAAATACAGGGTGGAGCAAACATAGGTTTACAGCCATGAGTATGTGAAACAGTTTATGCTTGTATTATTATTTATTATTGTGTTGTTTTCCATACAAACAACTGTTAAACCTACTTTTGGCCCACCCTGTATACTTTTAAATGATATCTGAAATAGTATGGCACAAGACTATAATAATGTACTCCCAGTTACTTCTGGAAATTTCTCCAGGTATTCTCTTACATGTACTGCAGAACACATTGCTCCTCCCTCCTTTCTCAGTTCAGATCTTTCCAACTTGCCCCTGTACAATTGCCAATAACTCTAGTTAGGTAAACTGCTGGGAATGCCTATTCCACACTCAGGAGAAATAGCACCCATTATTTCCTGTTTTTGCTATTCAAGTATAAAAATGAGGATACTTCTAACATTGCCTTTGAGCTTTTAGAATTAGATCGTTTTATAAAATCAAATTATCTACTTCTTTGTGATGTGTATCATATAACTTTTCTCTAATAGTAGACCAAGGTTTAAATTTTGAAATCACAGTAATATATACCTCACACCAGAATTTTAAGTCTTTTTTGAAACCAAAGTCACATTGAGAAATAGCCCTGGCTGGTGCGGCTCAGGTGGATTGAGTCCCGGCCTGCGAGCCAAAGGGCTGCTGGTTCTTTTCCCCAGTCAGGGCACACGCCTGGGTTGCAGACCAGGTCCCCAGTACGCGAGAGGCAACCACACATTGATGTTTCTCTCCTTCTCCCTCCCTTCCCCTCTCTCTAAAAATAAATAAATAAAATCTTTAAAAAAATACATCTTATAATGTGACCAAGTGTACTCACACACACACATTCTATAGATATATATAAATATATTAGATATATATCTAATATAAATAAATAAATATATAAAAATAAATAAAAACAAATATTTTTATATAAAATATATTTATATATCTAATATAAATATATTTATTTATTAAATTGTTATTATTAAAGTATTATTATTAAATTATTTATTTATTAAATATATATTTCTAATATATATATTTAAAATAAAAGTTGCACAGTACTTGCCAAGGATCTATGCAAAATACTCTTGATATTATCTATTCTATTTCATTAAAACATTGATATCAATCTGCCAAATTGACTTCCTTAGACTATGCTTTTCAGCAATTTCATGGTTCTCAACAGAAAGAGTGATTCTTTTGATTGTTAAACAAATAAAATTTCTGGAGTTCAAGAATTCAGTTTTGAAAGAAATTAGATATATGTCCTAATTTTGTTGTAAATGTTAACTTTTTATGCATAGGCAGATGCTTTTGGTGCTAGTTGCTAGTTTTTTTTCTCATTTCTAGGAGGGCAGTAGGATGAGAAGGAATTTTCTAAATGGTGATTTCTTTTCTTTCTGCAGCTCTCAGGTGTGAAGAGAAGTCTAGTGCATTATTTACATAAGGACCACACTGATTGGAAATTGCAGATTCTGCCATCAGCTTACCTTATACTTTTTGATCTGGTTCTTTTCCTCAAACAGTGGAAACACCTTTCTTTCAAGTTGCTTTTGTTGCAGAGTTAAGAGAATGGCTGATAGTGGGTTTGGGAAAAAACCCACGTGTACCAACTGTTCATCTACTTCTCAGGAAGACGTACTTTGTGTATGTTCCTATAACACAAAGCTTTCTCCAGTGTTGGTGGTGGAAATGTCAGAGACATCAAGCATTTGTTGTTCAGACATTTCAGTTTCACTGGAGAGAAAAAAAGAGCAGCACATTAGTAAAGATAATACCTCCGCAAAAGATATGGTAAATATCAAAATTCTACTCCTCAACGCAAATTGAAATCCCATTCTCTAATCCCATCCCTAGCTTCATTCATATATTTCATGGGCCCTTGTCAGTTAATTCTTTGCCTTCTAATTATTAAAGGAGCATTTTTTTCTTATATAAGAGGTGAACAAAGTTGATTAGTACTTTCTTTTATGATATTTCCAACAGTGCCCAAATTAATTATTTCCCAGGTTAGTGAATAATTTGGAATGTTGTTCCAGCTTTTTAAAAAAAATGGTTCAAATTGAATTAAATCTGAATTTTGGAGCACTTTTTTCAGTGCAGAATGAGCTATGGTTGTGGTTAAATATAGGATGGTTATTATTTAAGACAATTCCTGGTTATCTAGATGGAATATCAAATATAAAAAATCAGCTTGCAAACAATTTATGACTAGCCAGTTGGACTGGTATGGATATATTCACCTTTCTAGAGAAGAGGCAGTGTGGAAGACTTCACTTGATATAGCACAGCCTTGGAGACAGCACAGTAAGTTTAAGAAAAGTTAGGTTCTCAGCCCTCAAAGTTGTATCTTTTTCAAATTTTCACCCTAAACTATTTTTCTTTCTGATTTATATCACAGTATAGTTACTGCCATATAGTGTCCCTGAGTTAGTTGTTACTGGGTGAGTTGTTACTATGTTATTTTCATTTGAAGCATAATTTATGAATGTCAAGCCAATAATTTTTTATGTATAATCTATTTGAGATGATTGCTATGTTTTGAAACAAGAATGATTGAAAAAGCTGTGAAGTTGCCTTCTCATGACTTTAAGGAATCATGGAGTAAGTTTTGACTTATCTGCTATGCAGCTTATCATGTACACCTGACTGGATTTAGGAGCTTAGATCCAGTGACTTCTTAAGGTCTCTGTTAGCCTAATGAGCCAATAAATCATAAAGGGCTTAGAATTTGAAAAAAGACAGTTAATTATCTTGTCTACAGTAAATAGCATGGCACACATTAAAGGTTTGTCATATTATCTAAATTAGGGCTCTTTGTCAACAAGTGTGTTATATCTTAACTTTTTTTTTTCCATTCCTTTTTGGTCTAAGCCCTCAAAAACCTCGAATGTAGAGAGAAAGGCTTCTCAGCAACAGTGGGGCCGGGGCAACTTTACAGAAGGAAAAGTTCCTCACATAAGGATGGACAATGGAGCTGCTATTGAGGTATTTAGAAAGCAAAGTGAAGCTACTAGGAACTTTCAGGTTTCTTCTGTGTCACTCAATGGTTAATGGCAAAAATGATTTTAAAATAAGTCTCTAAGGAAAGGACGGAATGGAAAGCGGAACTTTACCACTTTCGAGTATGTCGAAGTCTTTACTACAGAACATGCAGATTGTTTTTCTGGTTGTAGAGGACCGAATGGATTTTAATCAAAGTGGAGGGCATTTTTATTAGAGAAAATGAGAACATTTTCGTCTTCAGGTCTTGCCTGCTGCTGAATGCAACCTTGGAATCTTTGTGTAGACCTCTTTAGGATTCAGAGGGAGACCAGATGACTTCAGACTGTTTGGCTGCTCACTTCCTTGAGGCCATGCTTTTGCAGCCTCTGATTGGATGAGTACCAATATTAGTCTTCCTAAGAGTCTAATTATAATATACAAGTATGACTTAAATATTAGTACCATTGTAGAAATTAAATGTTATTTTAACATCAGTTTGAAGGAACTTCATCCAGAACAACCACAACAGGAAACTTGCATTAATGTTAACTTTAAAAAATTGTTTGAAGAGAGATTTAGCAATATACTTCAAGTGATCAGAAAAACTTCCTGAGAAATCCTGACTTGAAAAGTTTAAATCTCCCCTCTTAAATAAAAGGCCTGTATTTTAAAAAATGTACAGATTTATTGAGTTTTAAATTTAGTCATAAGAGCTTTTATGAAATCAAAAGGTGTTCATTGTGAAAAATTAGGAAAATATAGATAGAAAAGCGAAGAAAATAAATTATGAGCCCAATATAATCAATTTTAACATTTATTACCTTTATTTCATTTTTACACATGTATGTCAACCTGTTTTTTATTTTCTATTTTCCCTGTTTTTATGGAATTCCATAAATTATGGAATATTCAAATAATTCCATGAATTATAGAATATTCAAAGTATGTCCATGTTTTTAAGAAATAACCTTAACTGGTGTAGTTGAAGTTTCTCTTCTTCCATTTATTTAATGGGCAGGCTCATTTTAAAGATTTTAAACATTTCAGTAGAGTATAAAAAAGAAAGTTACAATCATCCAAAATTCTACTATCCAGCAATAACTACTCACTATTTAAATGAACATTAATGAAAGCACCCCCACATACACACATTTTAAACATTTTAATAATGGGATCATATGCGTGCTTTCACACTCCACACTCTACCATGGACTTATTCTGTGTCAATAAAAATAGACCTATATTACTATTTTAATAACA
>PVJD01017080.1:0-18686 GCA_004026545.1 Mormoops blainvillei
ATCTAATCAATCACCTTGTATGCACATTAACTTGAATCTTCAGCTGTAACTAAGATTTTGATTAATAAGTGTCATGGGAGATTAGGTTTAAAAGTTCTGAGGGTTTTTCTTCCTATGCATCATTTTACTCGAAAATTCACAAACTTCCAGGTTTTATTAAGAAGCACATTTAAACAAATTATCAGGTATAAGTCCTGTTATCTTCGTGTTCATTTCCTTTTTCTTTAGATATGTGTTTTCTTTATTCTCTTTACTTTTCAATTGCATATCCCTATAAGAAGTTTTGCAAACTTCTCTTTCTTTTCTAAGGAAAGCCCCAAACAAGATGTAAAGCTTAAAAGCTTTATGGGAACTACGACCACCAGTGGGACTGAAAATGAATTCAGTTGATATGCGTAGGTTTCAGCATGGATCTTGGTAATTTTATTTTTCAATTTAAATACCAGAATGCCAATTTATTTATTTACAGTGAAAAACTGAATTTATCACTGATGAGAAATATTAATTCAAGTGTGACACAGCATTGATTCTTTTGTAGAAGTCAAGTTTTATGAGAAATTAAACCATCATCAGTAGTAGATTTGAAACTATCGATTCAATTTCTTGAATGGTTCTAAGCAGCAGGTCTCCTTACATTTTTTATTTCTTTTATAGTCAGTTTTACTAACTTACATCTTTCTTTAAAATATACATTCCTTTACGTTTAAAAAATTTTTCATATAGTATCATAAAGTTTTTCACGATAGTCTTTTATTTTTCAAGCCTCTGATTTTCTATAATGATGTCCCTTTTTCCATTTCTTACATTGTTTATTGGTGCTTTCTCTTCTCTCTTGAACAAATCTTGACAGTATTTATTTTCACTGGAGAAATAACTTTTAAGAGACAGCTCTTGGCTTTATTGATTTTATTATGTTTATTTGTTTTCCATTTCATAATCATCTATTGTTATCTTCATTATGTCTTCCCCTAAACTTTCTTTGGGTTTATTCTTTCTCTTTCTAACTTGTTGAGTTGAACACTTAATTACCTCATTAATTCTCAGCCTTTCTCCTTTTCAATATAAAAGACTAAGACTATAAGTTTCACATAATAGCTATTTTAGCAATATCCTACAAGTTTTGATACGTACTATTTTCAGAATGTTCAGTTTTAAGTATTTTATAATTTCCATTATTATTTCTTCTTGGGCTAAAGAATTATATGTAAATAACTTTAAAAGTTTCTAAAAGTAAACGTTTTTAAAGTATATTTTTGTTACTAATTTCTATTTTAGTTCAACTATGATCAAGAAAATGCTTTCTGTATGATACAGACTGAATTTGTTGAAATTTGTTTATACTTCAGGCTGTTGTCAGCTTTCACAAAGATTCTATATATGCTAAAGTAGACCATATATCCTTGTTGGGTTCAGGATTTTAGCCATGTCCATTAACTCAAGGTTTTTGTACTGCTTATGATATTTTGATATCTTTTGTAGCCTTACTAATTTTTATAGATAGGATTGTAGATTATTACTTCTCCTAATTTTCAGTCAACTTTTGCCTTATAAATTTTGAGGCTTTGTTATTAGGTACATATAAGATTGCTGTATCTTTGTAGTGATTTCTACATTTTATTATTATGTAGAGACTTTCTTTATTCCTAGTATTGCCTTTTTAAAGTTCCATTTTATCTTATTTTCATGGCTTACTAGATTTATTTTAATTAGTATTGACCTGATAAATCTTTTCCCAAACCTTTTACTTTTAACCCTCCTGGGTCCTTATGTGTCTCTCATTCACTGCGTTAAAAAACAACAACAACAACAACGACAAAAAGCTGAGTCTGACAATCTTTACCTTTAACAATTTCATATATTGTGCTTTCTGATATAGTTGGATTTTATTTTTACCATCTTACTGTGTTTTCTCTTTACTCTTCTCTGTTTTTCTGATTTTCTTTCTTTTCTCAGATCAGGTTTTAAAAATTCATTTTCCGCCCTGGTTGGTGTGGCTCAGTGGATTGAGCACCAGACTGCAAAGCAAAGGGTCGCTGGTTCAATTCGCAGTCAGGGCACATGCCTGGGCTGCAGGCCAGGTCCCCAACAAGGGGTGCACGAGAGGCAACCACGCACTGATGTTTCTCTCCCTCTCTTTCTCCCTCCCTTCCCCTTTGTCTAAAAATAAATAAAATCTTTAAAAATAAATAAAAATTCACTTTCCCTTCTACTGCTTTTGAAATTATGCATTCTATTTCTATTCTTTTAATATTGTTCTTAACATTTTAACACATGTATTTAAAGCCTAAAGCCAATCATGATTTCTAGCCTTCTCTTGACTAATTTAACAATCTTAGGGTACTCCAATTCCAATTACTCCGTTTCTATCTCTGATGTTATTGTTGTCCATTATTTTAGTTTAACCTTACCAGAACTGTGGCTAGGAATTCTTAGGGGATTTTTCTCCTCCTCACTCCCTGCCAGTCCAGACTAAGACAAGTGAGATTTGTCATTTTGTTTTTTTATCAGTCAGCTGATTTTTTTCTTATTTCCACTTTTACTCATCAAGAGAGCCATTCCTGTGGGGAACAATGGAGTGGGGCTTTCAGGTCTAATTCCTGTGTTTGGACCCGCGGCCCATTTCCTCTCCTGTGGCTATGAAAACTTAACCTTCTGAATTCTGGGACTAGCAAACGCCACCAGGAAGATTTACTACAAGAAGTTTTAGTTGCTTTCCTTTTTCTCTTCCTGGGGATTTCCTTTCCTTCCTGAGAGAAAAGTTTAGCCATTTAGTTTAAAATACTTGTTTAATTAATACGACATTTCTAATTGTTTCCATATAATTTTTCATATCTAGTCTGCTATATTGCCAGAAATGGGAATTTTAATTTTTGAATATGCTTTCTCCTGATGGTAGGTGTAATTTTAGGAATCAAATAATAGTTGTCAATACCAAATAATTAACTGTAGTCAGTTATTTAGAAACTTAAAAATATTTAGATTTGGTCAAAATTACTTTCTTTTATAAAATTATTCTATCAGTTAAATGACTTCACTTAATGAAATAAAATAAAATCACTTAAAGTCAGTTTAGAAAATGTAAAGTAGAATACAACATTTGTTGAGTATTTTCCTTCTTATTCTTGAATTTGAAAATTCAAATAATTGGGGGAACCCAATTATAATTCACTGAATGAAAACTGCAAATGTGGCCAATGTACCTGAAATGGTACCTGCAGGCGTGGGAGGAGAGAACAGTAGAAGAAAAGGTGGGAGAGGGGTGCATCGGATACAATAACTTGGATAATTGTGGAAATGGCTGAATCTCAAATGTTTGGGTATCCGAATAGTATTCATTCATTTTTTAAAAAGTACTTATCAAGCGCCTAGTCAGTGCTATTCTGGAAAATTCCAAAATATTAAGAGATGATCTCTGTGATGGAGTAGCAGGGGAGTGCCAGATGGGTACACAAAAAACTAACTGCCATTGAAGCCTAGGTGAGGTAAATGCCATGAGATTGATACAATGGCTGTTACACTCTTCATCTCCCCGCTTTTCGCTGCTGCATCTCTGCACGCATCTTTGATTCCTGTATGAGTTTCTCCATTCCCCCCTCAAAAGGTTACGTCTGCACCCTTAATCCCACTCTCACCCCCAAACCCATAAAGGGTTTGGCTGAGTTATTCTCCTTTTTTGTAGGTTCCATACCTTGCTCTCTCTCCTCTACCAGAAACACACACACATCTCCCTAATTTTTAAAAACAATGCCTCTTCTTTTCTATCAGTCGCAGGTGTCTCCGGGCAGGAGACACAGTCTGTGGCCTTCATGGTCACACCGTCAGCTGTCTTTCTCCCTAAATACTATAAAATCTGCCTGCTCTCCCCTCAACTCTAACGGGTGAAGTGGCACTCGCAGTTTCACGGGCCATCAGGGGTCTCCTCACTGTCAAACCCGGGGTCTCTGCTGCGTTCTCTTCAGCTTTTCCAACTGCTGACACTACCAACCACCACGGCGGCTTTTCTGCCTTCGCACCTGTCATACCACAGCGCTCTGGCTCTCTCCCTACGATTATGATCATTCCCTCAGTACCTCCTCTTCCTCTCTACCCGCCCCCCATTGGTGATTCTTCAACAGTTCAGGCCCTGCCCTCTGTTTCGTCCTGCCAGGCTCTCAACAGTCGACCATCTACCCCTGCTCAGACCTTCAACTTTCTTTACTCTCTCGAAGGCTCTCGCACGTGGCTCTGTGAGGCTTCATTTCTAATCATCAGAACTGTATCTCGATCCAGTTGTGTACTGGTAACTTCACGCTCAATGTATCTAAACAGAACTCCTCTTCTTCCCTCAAAAACTGGGTCCCTTTAACAGCTTCTCTCCACTTCTGTTAATAGTGCCATCGTCCTCCCAAGTTCAAAAGTAGCCTTTGCTTCAGTATGAGCCCCATTCCTCCGACCCGTCACCAGCTCTGCTGAGAGAGTCTATGTGACCTCTCCACCTTTTCCTCTTAGTTACTCACCGGAGCTGCACGAATTTTCATCTGCACCAAGAGTGCACTAGGAGCTGAAAGGACAGGGGACTGAGCCCCTGAGGTGGAAGCATTCACAATCTAGTTATCAGAATAAATAAGCAAACCACTATTTGTAATATAAAGGGTTAAGTGTTAAAACAGAGACACTTACTTTGTACCTGGAGTACTATAACAGCGTTCAAACAGGTTTAACTGCTTCTAGTCCCTTCCCCCTATTGGGACGTTTTCAGATATGCCTTCCTAAAAAGCTGTTTTGACCATATCTTTTTCTTGCTCAGGGATCTTTAATTCGGAATTCCCAACTGCTTTCAGGATAAAATAGCTCGTCAGCCTGTCGTGAAAGTCCTACGCAGTGAGGACTTCCCTCATCCTTCAAGCATTCTCTCTCAGTACTTCTTTACATGAGTCTCCCACTCCTTTCCAATCAGCTTATTCATTGGACATGAGCATTAATTTAATATTCCTCATGGCGCTCCTTTCATACAGAATACTGTTTCCACACAAATCCATTCTATCTTTTAAGTTTCAGATTAAATCCTATTTCTGTAAAGCAATCTCCAGCATCCCTAATTAAAAATGATATTTTCCTTCAAATTCCCAAAGCAAGTTTTTGCCGGGATAAATTATTTCACAATCACATGCTGCCTTATCTTATTTTATTATCTCCATTGCCGTCTTAAATTGTTCAATCTTTCTCGCTTCATTACACATAATTCATGTTTTCTCCCCAGCCAAGTTCTCTGCTCTGCAGGAGCAGCTACACCTTACACCTCTTTGTAGCCAACCCTAGTGCCTGCCTAGCACGGGCTATCTGTTCATAAGCAAGGCTTGAAACAGGGGTAGGGGCTTGGAAAGTTCAGTTTGGAGGAAGGGACACTGCGGATAGAAGGACAGCACATGGGAAGGTAGGAAAGGCAATGCTTGTCCAAGATACTGAAAGTTAATCAGTGGAAGGAAGTCCTCCCCACCCAAAGGATATTGGGTATGTTAGGTGGAGGCGCCAGCATGAGCGCCAGGGTAAGGTGTTTTCATCTGATGGGAGACGAGGGAACTGTGGAAGGTTTTAGGCTAGAAGAAAGAACAGGATGCAGTTTCATGAAGTTTTATCAGATCAGCCGGGCACTAAATGAACAGGACGGCCTGAATCTCCATTAGGTGGTTCCTGCTGGAAGGTGATGCACTGAAGCCTCACCGACACAAAGTACTTCTCTTTCATTCCCTCTCCTAGAGAGAAGTCTGCCATAAAATTCCTGGGCAAAGAAAGCCCACTTTGATACGTCCTCTGACACAATGTCTCTTTTGGTCCCACTTCTCCCCGATTCACCATAAAGTAGATTCAGTTTTCTTATTTTTCTCTTAGAATTTTCACTGGGAAAAGCATGTTCTTACTAATGGTAACTACATCAGCAAATGACTCATTACAAGGGCTTTGCTTAATCCTCAAGCTATTACAAGCTCTATCTGTGATAGTTTTGCTTCTTGTTTCTCTAGAAGAGTTTTGTAAATTCCTGTTTATCCCCAGAAGGAGGTGTTGGCTACTCATGCTCAGGAGAGAGCTTCAATCCCCCAAATCTGACGTGCTGACACCCAGGGCTCAGCCCTGCCACAGCAGAGAGTGGGACACACAGCTATCCACTCCCTCATAACTGAACACCCCACTGCGGCCCCTGAGCAGAGTCATGGCTCTGAATTACCTGTGTGTTAGCTATTACATGTGCCAGCTTTTCTTTCATTAGGTGGATAATTTGTAGGAATTCGCATTTTTCTTCTAAGCATGTTCTAACAGTCTTTGTCTTTATTGCCTCCATCTGTGGCTAAAGAGGGATTTTTTTTTTTTTTTTTTTTTACTAATTGTCCTAAACAGAGGATGGGAGTAGGGGTGGGAAGGGGCACAGACTGTAGCAGTTTTTATTTGCCCACCTCTATTTATTTGGTCAAGTTTGTTATAAGCATAGTGGGGTAATGGCCAAAATACATACATACATACATACATACATAAAATTAATCTTGAGAGAAATAATTAGAATTTGTCAAAACATCATGCAAGAGCAAGGAAAAGATGTTTAGTGGTGACTTGGCCTTCCTTTCCCATGATGCTGTAGGGTCTAAGTGGTTGGTTTCACTCAGGGATATTTGTATTTGCTTTTCTTCTCTGATGGTTCTCTCTCTACGTGGCTGGGGGAGGGGAACGGGAAGTAAGCAGAATGCGATGGGCTTCAGGGAAATGAGGAGTAAGAAGTACCCATATTTCTTAAAGTCACCCAAATGCCCAAGACACGTGAGACTATCAGAAATAAATCAAGAGTAGGTCTCATACATAAATATGCATACCTGGCTCTTTACAGAACTAGGAAAGACCTGATTAGGATGGCCCTTTACATCTAAACTGCATGAAAAAAGAAATCATTATCAAATGCTAAGATTGATAATATAACTGAATTAAGTAAAACAAAACAGAAACTTATGCAAAGTATAATAAAAAAATTTAAAAAGACAGAGCTATCTTTTGAGATGGCAGAAGACTACAGGTCACAGAGAATATTCATGAGGAATAAACTAGAAAAGCATTAATTTTGCCCATTAGGATAAAAGTATACTTATATTTAGGAAAATATATTATGAGCTAAATCAAATTTATAAAAAAGATAAATTTGAAGACAATCATTAATGTAACAAAAGTATTCACAAAATAGGATTTTATAAGTACCAAGCTCTCCTATTGCATTTAAGATACGAACGGATTTATACTCTAACTTTCCTAGGAATTTGTTTATTATACCAATAATTCCACGATCAATAACTGCTTTACTTAAGAAATTTATTAGAAAGCATCTGTAAATGGGAAGTTAAAGTAATGGCTGGTCCATGTGTCCTATTTTATATACCCCGTCGAAATCTTCTATATGAACATTACAGATTATTTCACACCTTGCACAGAAGCTACTTCTTAAACCATATGTTGGCTTTTCTTGCAAACAAAGCCTACTCCCACTCTCAAATGGCAAGCCTCATCATCACTGGTTTAAGAATCAGGGTAAAACAATAATATATTTTGGCTAGCAGAAGTTGTCTAAATAGCACAAACAGCTGCCCAGATGACAGGCTAAGCCTTGCAGGGAGCTAGCACTCTTTGTTAAAGCAAAGCAAACTGTCTCTTACTTCTCATGGCCAATGTTGTTGGCGCTATTGCTACAGACATAAACAAAATTTGAACATATTCTCTTAATTCCTCTTCCCCTCATTTAGAAATCCAAAAGTGGATTTTGGAAAATGTGGGGTCTGACTCCCCAAAGTAAGAGAATTGCAGCAAACAAAGGGTTAAAAGAACAAGCGGAGCCCTACCGTACCCAGAAATGACAGAAGGCTCTTCTCCTCTTCGGTGCTACTATCCAACCACTCGGCCACATCACCGGGGGAAAGGAGACTCATTCTCCAGCCAGAAAACTTTTCCATACAGAGCACAATTACTGAATGATGAAGCGGGAAAAGAAAGATACAGAGACAAAATTCTTAGGGGCGCAACACTTAAATTGCTAGCCAGGCTGTAATAATGAAAGAGAAAATGTGATCCTCCCTCCACTCTGAATTCTGTCTCTGTGACATCAATCTCATACAACGTGGGGAGGGGAAGGAAATACAGAGGGTTAAAAGAGGGTGATAGAAGAGAAGAAAAGAGAGATCTGTCCTGCCTCTTGGTGTTAGGCTATAGCCAGGAAGAGAAAGCCAGGATAAAATTGAATAATAATTTGTGTTTAATGACAGGAGAAAGCGAAGGAAAATAAAGAATAAAGATACTCAAAGAAAAAGGAACAGGTTCCTACACTGAAGCAGCTTCGATAACTGGACAGCACAATAGCTAATCAGTTAAGTAAAGCATATCATCAAACAGAAACAAAGGCAAAAGAACAAATTCAGCACTTTGTTTTGTTCTGAGAAGAAAGGTTTTCAAATTTCCTTTCAGTCAGCCTAGAGACCTGCAGCCCCCTAACCCCTTCCTGCGTTAGCGATTTCAGCAGCATCCCAGCCCCCTTGACGGAGGTCTCCTGCAAGCCGCAAACCGGGCAGGTTGATAAATCTGTGAATAGGAAGCTCTCATCCCTCCTTTCTCCTCCTCCTCCTCCATTCCTCCCCCCACCTCGCATGGCGACTGCATTGATCGACAATAATGGAATCTGTAACTGACTGCCAACAGCAACATTAAGGATATTACAAGTCCACTTCATAAGAATTCGAGCCGGTGGTCGGAACTTGGGGGCAACTCTGGGCTTCTAGTCAATAGCTCTGCCTTTCTTAGCGAGAAAGAAAAGAGAAGGGGGGAGGGAGCGCGAGCGAGAGAGCTGAAATCTGAACGGGGAGAAGTGGGCTTGCTGGGCTGGAGGTTCAGAGATCCACCAATGAAGCCAATGACTGTCCTTCAACCCCTGTCACACTTAACACTGTTATTGTGAAGCAATCAGAACCAGATGGGTTTTTAAAACATGATTTACATTACGGATTTACACAGTTGAAGGTTATTTCATAGGCTTACACCTTATTAACAGGCAGAGAAAAATAAAGCAGGAGAGGCGTTTTCACGGGCACATTAATCACTGGTGTCCCTGTTCTCCGGAGATCGCTTAGGTTTGTTGCTATAGGAAAACAACGCTCTTGAAAAGGTAGGGTGCTTTTTGCATTAGCAAAACATTAGCTTTGTTCCCATCAATCTACTCTTTCCTTTCTATTATGGTAGTCTGCCTTCAGGGAGAGAATACTCACTGCTTACTAGTTAACTATCTCCCTCCATCCTGAATTCACAGCCTTCTTTCCATGCTTATTTCACTGTTCGCCGCCTGGATTCTGCTCACTTTGACTGTAAGCTCCCTAAGGACGCAGCAGGCACTGTTTTATATTATTCTCCGTGACGCAGTGGCTAGAGCAGAGCTTGACACTTAGGAGTTCCATAAATATTCACTGGAGTTTTGCTTGGCTGTTTTAAGAGTCTGAACAGCTCCAACACTGGCAGGAGGTATAAGGCTGAATATCTTTGAATCTCGTCTTAGGATTAGTCCGTCTGACAGACAGTGACTTAAAAGCAGTTGTAGCAACGGCACCAACTAATTGAGAAAAACACAAAGTGTAAAAAGGAGGTATTATCAATTCATAATGTGTAAATAAATCTTTTATTACTCAAAATAACTACATAAAATTGAGCAGCAGTGATAAACATGTACAGAAGACATTTATCAAAATCCACAGGCTACACTTGCTTAGCACCTACGCACGGGCTGATAATCCCTCTGTAATAAATAACTACCGTGCCCAGTATCTCTGCAGCTCCCAGACGGAAACCAAAGGCCTAGAGCGTCACATCCTAGCTTCCTGGTGTGAAGTAGCTCCTTTTTCTCTCTCGGGATGGGCCCCCAGACTCTCCCTCGCTCAGCCACGCCGTACTGTCGGCCGGACTTCCCAAGCCTTGGTATGCGTCATTAAAAGGAGCCTACACAAGAGCAGGGAGAACTCGTCTGTTTTGTTCACTGGTGTATCCCCACTGTCTAGAGCACTATTGGTCCACAGTAGGTGCTCAAAATTTTTTACTGACCTTGGAATCTCCTCTGAAGTATCATTCTTCCTACCGTATATACCTGGAGATACCGAACTGATCCACTGAGACTCAAACATTACCTCTCCAGGTCTTCCCTGACAACTTAAGGTAGAGTTAATGGCTTTCTCATTCATACTTTTTCTCTGTTATTGCTCCTATTACTTTATTGAAATTATTTGTTTATGTAGTGATTCCCCCCAATTTAGCTTGTGCCTATAGATGGCAAAAACTGTGTTCTACTAATGAGAAAAATGCTTTTTAATGCCTAGCACATAGTGGATGATAAATAAATGTTTACTGGATGATATTCTAGTGAAAGTGAGCTTGTGATTCTATATACCTAAGGTAGATTATTGCTAAAGAATCCCATATATTCTTTTTTTAAAAAAAGGTTTTATTTATTTCTAGAGAGAGGGGAAGGGAGAAAGAGAGGGAGAAAAACATTAATGTGAGAGAGAAGCATGGAAGGAAGGAAGGAAGGAAGGATCAACTGGTGGCCCCCGTACGTGCCCTGACCAGGGGCCGCATCTACAACCCAGGTCTGTGCTCGGACCAGGAACCGCACTGGTGACCTTTCGCTTTGTGGGACGACGCCCAGTCAACTGAGCCGCCCCAGTCAGAGCCCATATATTCTTGATGTAAGGAACCACACCGGTAGTCTCAAAATCAAAAACCAGAACAAAACATGGTTATAGAAAAAAGAAATATTTTCTTTATCTTAACAAAGACAAGGCAGTATAGGCAGAAAACTATCATCAAAATAATCCAGTACCATAAAGTTGCCTTTTGTAAACAGTTAGCAAAAGAGGGACCCAAGAAAAAGTTCTAGATTGGAATTTTGTCATATACCTAGCCCTCACACTGTTTTTTCCTGCTTATAGTCAGAACATAGCATGAATTAGCCCTCCTTATGTAAAATTTTCCTTAAAGATAAAGCAATGAAGTTTACCTGAAGATGTAACCATTGTATAGTAAGCTATGCATTCTGCTAAAATATAAGTCAAGGGCATCAAAATACTGTGAGTGAAACTGTTAGAAATAATGTTTGACTATACTCTTTTAACCAAATGACCGAATTCCATACATTTTGGTGGTTTATCATGTGACTTATGTGTAATAGGTACTTATTGACATTTACTTTATTCATTATTCTCCTAAAAATATTGAAAATATTTAGAAAATGTTTGGTAATAGGAATATGCTTAATATTCCTGATTTTTATAACAGCTTCTACTTACACTTTCAGATTCACTCATTCGACAACATTAGGGACGACATGTGCCAAGCATTGTTCTAAGCCCTGGAATACAGTTGTGAAAAAAAGGGAGAATCTCTGCCCCCATAGAGCATACATTATACGGGGAAGAGATAAACAATGACCAAGACAACAGTGTAAACGGTACTTTGTGTTTGGTGGTGAATGGGGCTGAGGAGAAGAGTAAAGAAAGGGTGGGGGAGAGGGGATGCCAGAGAGGTGCACAATTTTAGAGGGTCGACAGGAAAGGCATCTCTGTGAGATTAACTTTTGAGAAAAGGGTTGCTGGGCTCTTAGGAGAGGAAAAAGAACAACAAAAAGGCCCAGAAACAGCAGGAGTCCGACGACCAGTGCAGGCAGACTGAAATGACCCAGGGGACAGATAAAAGGAGATGAGATCTGTGAACAAATAGTAAGACAAACCACGTAAAATTATAAGGTCTTTTGCCTCTTAGTTAGATGGTAAGCCTTGAGACAGGAGTGGCGTGCTAGGTCTCATTGTTTCTTTATAGAAGAGCTTCATTAAAATATAATTCACATACCTTAAAATTCATCCTTTTGAAATGGTTTTAAATATATGCACATAGTTGTGCAACCATCACTATAATTCGATTCCAGAACTTTCATCACCTCAGAAAGAACCTTTGTACCCATCAGCAGTTCCTCCCAACTTCCAAGCCCCTAGCAACTACTAATTTAAATTTTTTCATCTCTCAATTTGCCTATTCTGGACATTTCCCATAACTAAAATCATGTAACATGTGGCCTTCTGCACCTGGTTTCTTTCATTTGGGTTTATCCATGTTGTAGCAGGTACCAAGCGCTTAATTCCTTTTTATGGCAGAATACTATTCCACTGACAGATATCTGAGTTGTTCCCGCTTTTTAATATTATGAATAATGCTGCTACGAACACTCGCATACAATTCTTTGTGTGAAAGCCTTACACTTTAAAAGTATATCCAAATAAGGTATAATAAATAACCTGCTTCTAATCTGCAGAGTTTTAGAATCCTGCAGCAGAAAATGTTACTTTCCAATGTTACAAGTACCATATTTTCCTCCTACTTCATCTGGATTTCCAACCTTCTTGAAGAAACCGAAACTACTGATTTGGTCTCTTTTCTACTCCTCTGTCATTTTTGCACACAGGAAAAGATTAATACCAGATACTCAGGGATGAACAAAGGCAGATGATACCTGACAATGGGTCTTTTCCTAAATTGATAACTTAAGTTGGTAACGCGGGTGGAGATTTGGGGGTGGGGGGGAATAATTTTACATTTTGATACAGTTTCAAATTTATCATAAAGTTACAAGGAACTCACACACACACATGCCCTTTATCCAGATTCAACAGCTGTTTACATTTTGCTACTTTTGCTTAATCATTTTTTCTGTGTATGTTATATTATATACATAACATATATATACACATTTTTCTAAACTATTTGAGAAACTTGGAGACATTATGCCCATTACTTCCAAAAGCTTTCAGAGTATATTTTCTAAAACAGAGGACATTCTCATATATAACCAAGAACAATGATCAAAATCAAGAAATTTAACATTGATATTAATATTTTAATATTATATTTTAATATCTTAAGGATATTTTAAGGATAATATTTTAAGGATAAAATTTAATATAACATTACATGCAAAGTCCACTATACAAATCCTATTTCAGTATCATACAAAGTCCCTTATTTGAAAAACAAATTGTCTTCAAGTAATGCTGACTTAGAAATCATAAGTACTAATTACAAGTATAATTCAAAATAATAATGTATATTATATTAAAATGTCTATTAAATTTTTGAAGAATTACTATTGAACTTACTAACATTCAATATACCGTTATAATAAAAAACTGGAAGAAGGGATAACTGGTTTTCAAAAAGGCGGTTAAAGGACAAATGAAGTGAATGTGCTTCCATCTTGATATTCTTTCACATACAACCCACTGCCTCAAAGAAGCTTAAAGTATGTGTCAAACTATAACTTTTCCGTATATTTTGGGGAGGATACATTTAACTGTAATAGGAACAGAGTTAAATCCTATGAAATCTATAGTTCGGCACTTTAAATACTGCCCTTCATACATATATAAACCTCAAATCACTTACATGTAAATTACATAACAATGAATACACTCCCCATTGTTGTTTTCACTTGCCAGAAATGTTACCATAGATGATTAGAGCTGAAGAAACTATGAAGCCAGGCGGAATTTTCATTCATTTGGATTTAGGAAGCAACACTTTTGATATGTGAACTGACCAAATAGCAATGATATTAATATTAGTAAGAGGTTTATTAATATATGACTATTATTAAATATATGATTATTTAAACCATATAGTAGGTGTTTTGATAACCTCCAGTAAAAAGGGGTACCAAAATGTAAGTTAGGTTAAAAAAACTAGGCAGTAACAACATTATAAAACAGACGTTCAAAAATAATGTGCCAATCAAAGGCTAATGGTAGGCTCTAAGTTGATAGCTATCTAGCATTAGAGATAACTTAAGGTTCCTTAAACACTAAAGCTATTTTTTACATTAAAAAATGTAAATCATGTGGCAACTATGGTGAATGAACAGAAAATATTTCAAGATCCAGAAAGTGGCTAACGTACAATTATTCTTGAAAGAATTATTTTTCCCTAAAATAAAGTTAAATTTTACAATTACTTTTACACTATGGATATACAATTCTTGGAGTCTATCTAGCACGTAACACAGTATCAAGCAAATAGTAGCTATTCGATATTCATTGAGTAGGCGGATGGATGGATAAGCTTACACATCTAAGATAATCACTGCTGTGTAACTAAATTAAGTATCGTTAGGATATCTCCTCTAATCTGTCCCTGGAGCCAGCAATAATTTAAACATTTGTATCAAGAATAATAAAAGATCAAAAAAAGAATAATAAAAGTCAAATGTATTCTATACATTTATAAGGTATTACGTAGTATATGTCATCCTGCCAGTAAAGGGTTAAGGGTGAGACACCAGGACTTCCACGTTCCTCCTGTTCCAGGGCTGACCTTCTTAACCACATTCCCTATTAGAACTTCTTCTCCAAGGTTTTTAGATATTTTGGGAGAGGTTTGCGGATGAAGGTAAACAGTCATTAAGCAGGAATTAAAATTGTTTTGTTTCCTCAATGATCTGAGATACAAGGTTAAATAAATTGTGTAGGAATCCAAAGATCCCTACAGAATCAGGAAGCCAGACTCTGTAGTTTCCAATGAGAAGGTATGAAAAAAATCAACTTGAATTTCAGAGTACAGACATTTGTTTTATTATTTTCTACCAATAAATGATTCTGATGGCCTGTTTTCACAAGTATCTCTTAACAAAAGGATTTTATCAAATAGTGCAAATCTTGGCATATGGTAAAGTACTCAATATTTTTTAAACGAATAAATAAATAAAAGTATTTTTCCACGTATCCTTATGTTTCAGCAGTGATGCATTTAGTCAGTATGGTTTTTCTGCAGATAATTAGTAAATAATAAAACTTCAAATCTCCTGGGGAAATCGTTCGTGATGTTTTGTAAAGTAAAATAGATAACTGAGAAATGGGATAAACACACGGTCAGTATGCTGGATAACAAAACGTGAATAGTCTAAGGATTTTAGAAAATATTGTAAAGGACAATGTTTATATCATTAATGACTTGCGGATTTAAGTTTCCTGGCTTTACATCTGTGACTTGGAAGAAATGAATAAACTTAATATAATATTATTATGATAGATTGAAAAATAAAAACCAAATAATCATCTCAAGAGGTGCTAAAGAGGCAACCGATGATGTCCATCCAGTACACCTGTGATAAGGAAGCCTAGAAAAACTAAAATAGATGGACACTTTCTTAACTTAGTAAAGGACAGCCAGAAACCTATAGCAATATAATATACACATTTAAAATATTAACAATTTTTATTAAGGTTAAAAGCAACATAAAGATATCCATTAGTACCATTATTTTTCAACAGGATGTGGGTTCACCAGGGTCTGTTATATGTTACTGGTCGGTTCTAGCCAATGTGGTAGGACAAGACAAACAGTAAAGACTATAGGTATCAGAAAGAAAGGTAAACAGTAAATCTTTGCAGAAAATAAGATGTTTCCCTAAGGGAGGAAGGCAGCAGGGGAAGAGTATTTAGTAAGATGATTAGAATAAGATAAATGTACAGAAGTTAAGCGTTTTCCCACTTACCACCAAGTACCAATTAGATCAATCAATGGGAGAAAAGATCTCATTTTAAAAAACAATAAAACTATAAACTAACAATAAGCATAATAAAAGTAACGTAAGACATTTGCAGAAAAGTATGAAACCACACCCATGACAGCATATGCTGTTAGATCCGCGGAGGAAAAGAGGTGCCGTTCAAGAAACTCAGCGGGGGGAGGTATCAGTATGTAAAAGGTGCAAAAACCCACTCGCAATGGAGTAAGGGCTTACAGAGAAAGAAAAAAATTTTAAATTTCTAATAAAACGAATTTTGAAACCTTGGGGTAGAAAATGATTTTGTAAATAATAAACAAATGAATACTGGTTATAAAAGAGTGACAGGTTGTCTATGTAGAATTACAAATTTTGACCATCCAATGACCTTAAAAAATGAAAAGGCTAGTTACAAATTGAGAATATATCCACAATACACACAACTGTTAAAAGGTTACTATCAAGAACACAGAAAGAACTCCTATATATCAACAGAAAGACACAACAATTCAACAAAAAAAGGGGCAAGAGATATAAAAAATTTCACAAAAGCATTAACATATATAGCCATAGACCTATGAAAAATGTTCACTATCACTGGTAATCAGGTTTGCGAATCAACCATTTTATCTTTATTACATGACAAAAGGTAAAAATTCTGACAATACCAAGTATTAGACAGAATATGGATCCTTTAGGATTTCAAATATTTTACTGATGGGAAAACAGTCTAGCATTATTTGCTAAAGTTGAAGACTGATGCGCCCAGGAACCCGAAATTCCACTCCTAGGAACACAGCAGAGTCTCAAACTCCTGCAAGTGGACGAACTCAGGTGTGTACGAGAATGTCCACAGGACACACTGATGCCACTAACAAAGCTCTGTTAACAAATCAAATACCCTTCATGTGAGATCGAATCCCAATACCAAATCCAACCTAAATTCTAACTCTAAATTAGTTTGGTATATCCGAACAACGTAAAAATCATACAGTAGTCAGAGAACCACGACAATATGGAAAGATAATAGTATATAATATTTAATGAAAAAATAAGTCCCAAAAGAATATATAAAACTTGCCCTTCTTTGTAGTTAAAAACAAGTAAAACTTAGAAATGTGTATGAAAGTTAATTCTCCACCCAAAAATCTTCAGTCATTGTAATTCCAGTTGAATTATAAACACATATTTTTCTTTTTGTGGCTGGGAGTAGAGTAAATGCGTACACAAAAATCCAAATGTATTTTGAAAGGAAGAACTAATTAGGGGGCATTTGCTTTGTCAGCAAGAGAAAGACATTAAAATCTGTGGTTATTAAAACATTGATATTGATGTAGGAATAGAATAGGTCCCTGGAACAGAGAAAGAATCTAGAAGGACATATAGACATTTAGCTGATAACAAGGGGTACTTTCAAACCAGTGCAAAAAGAATAGGCCATTGCATAAAAGGTATTTAGATAATTGGTTATACAGCTAAAAAAAAAAAAAAAAAAAAATTCCCATCTCACAAAACCAAAAATAAATTTCGAAAAAAGACCTAATCTTAAATTGAAAAAGGCCTTTCTAGATATGACACAAAAGTCACAAATTAGAATGGAAAAGAGAGGCAAGACTGAAAAATAAAAAAATTTAAAGTCTCAAATAGCAAAAACGACACCTTGAACAAATTTGCAAGGCTATTTAATAGCACCTATCCAAACATGAAATGCAAACTGCCATTTAATTCTCTCTCTAGGAGCCAATCCTACAGAAATATCAGCACAAACAACTGGGTATAATGTGCAAAGATGTTTGACACAAAGTTGGGAATGGCTTAGAAACACTAAGAGTTCATACGGAGGGAAATGGATAAGTCAACAGAAAAATTAAAGGAAGGAGAGAGGCACAGGCTGCGAGGAACTATGAGGCATTAAACGACAGGCATCTGGAAAGATCTGTGATGAGACGGCAGTTTTGAAGGTGGGCAGGCAGCTGTCACAAAGGCGAGGCTATGCAACACCTTCAAGGGCCTGGGGTCTCCTTAGAGTTTGGATCATTCTTTGACAGCAAAATAACTTGAGAATGGGCAGGTCTTTAACTTTTAATTCAGTATTTTTTTAAAATTCAGGACTGTAACTCACCAGGTGATGATGAATATGACGTGGGGTCACATTCACTACCAGTTAGTCTGGCATTAGGGTTCGCTCCTCGGCGTTTGCACAAATGCTTTACCGTGTTTCCCATCATTCGAATGAAAACGGGTGTCGGAAGGAAATGCCAATGTTGGCATCGCAGGAAAGCACAGGCCTCCCACCGCTAATATTAATTTAATCGACACGAAGGTAAGAGCTGTTAACCGGGCCGTATTTGGAGTATCATTAGCTTCAAGAGAATGGTCCACACGCCAGTGTGACGGGGGAGCAGAGGGCGAGCACACTAAGAGCTGCGCACAAAGGCTGGCTGTGTATGATGCGCGTCTGCACGTCATCCACGGCCTCGTGTATGATCCCTCACCCCGCGTGTAGGCAGGGCCTAGGACCTGTCACCGTGGCGGGACAGCCGCTCCCTTGCACAGGTCTCATCGGGCGGCACAGGTGAGGACACAGCCACCCTTGTGAGTGTGCGGTGTTATATCAGACTCCGGCACAGCGGACTTGAGCTGAGACTCTCTCACTGGCCCTGAAGGAGTCAACTGCCGTGTTCTGAGTGCTGCAGGAGTGGAGCCCGAGGGTGGCCTCCAGGAGATGAGAGCAACTCCCTGTCCACAGCCACCAAGGAAACAGGGTTCTCAGTCCTACAACTGCAAGGGGAGCCTGAGCCCCGGAGGACAATGCGGTCTGGATGATACCTTGGCTTTGACCTTGATACTCTGAACAGAAAACCAGCTACACTCTGCTTGGACTTCAGACCCACAGACATGGTGAAATAATAAATGGGTAGGTGTCCCTGTCAGTCACTAAGTGTGTGGCCATGCGGCAGCAGGAAACTAACATAGTAGGTACGCTAGCGGAACGCACTGAGTGTGCGCACAACAGGTGGACGTGAGGATTCTAGAGAGAAGGTCGCTGTAAAGGAGTCCAGATGGACTCACCCCAGGAGCCAGTGCCGGGATGCAA